>MJUU01055593.1:30920-51473 GCA_002080025.1 Modiolus philippinarum | reverse complement strand
AAAAGGAACATTATGCGGTCCAGACTTTTGACGATGTTGATCAAGCTATGAGAAAATATTATAATGTTACTGGTAAACAATTGGAGTTTGATCCAAAACCTTAATTAAATGATTTTTATAATCCATCATAAGATAAAAAATAGAGAAATTGCATTTGTTTTTGGTGGTATGGCATTAACTGGTTTTGTTGCATGGAAGCTGATATAAACCATAAGGTTGTGTATCTCTTCCATTATCTAAGATATATCTTTTATCATCAAACGGATTCCTACTTATTTTATTTACTTCATTAACATACATTTCATGTTTATCACAGTTCTATGTATACATTTCATTCATTTTAATTTTATTATTAAATAAACAATCTTTATAATCATTAAATTTAATATCATAGTAGCTTTTCCAATTCCTTTTAATATTTTTTCTTCACTTAAATCTGATAATGTATAAGAATATGCTTTACTTCTTAAAAGACTATTTCATTCATAATTTTTCCTTTTAATTCATCTTTAAATTTGCCAATTACTTTTTTTTTATTTTTTACTGAATATAAAGGGTGATCTTAAGGATATTCCAATGTATTTAATTCATTTAATATTTCTTTCATATCTTCATAAATATCTTTAGTTGCGATTTTTATGAATATAATATCAGTATCCGAAGCAATTAATTCATTCTTTTCCCATAATTGATTAATTACATTAAAGTTATACATTAATTGTTTCGAGTAATCTAATATAGCCTGTCCTAAATAAACAGGTTTATTAAATTTAATAGAAGTAACATTTAATTCAATTGCAACAAAGTTTTCATTAAATATTATTGAGTCTTTAAAATTTGGTTTGTTTATATATTTTTTTTTTACTTCTTCCCTATAAATAGATAATTTAATTTCTTTTCTTCCTCTAATGTTTTCTAATGTCTTTCCATAGAAACTGACGTTCATCAGTTTCCAAAGATCTTTTTCAAAATCAAATTTTGCTTTTTTTCTTTGTTCAGTATTAAAATTAATATATCTTTCTAACCAATCCGATTCTTCGAAAGAAATAGTTCTATATACTTTTTTAACTGTCATACCAAGTTTAATATATTCTTGTAGAATACTTTGATGAATAATATATTTCTTTTTGTCATATAAAGTTAGAAAAAGCTTTTCTTCTTTACCTAATGGTTTATCTCCTAATAAATTTAATAAGGAGATAAATTTTCTTTATTTATTTTCATCTTTTCCTGTGTTTAAGGATATTTAATTGTTTTCTTTTACATTCATCCGTATACTCTAAGTCACATTCAATTATACTTCCTCTTCCTTTTGGAAAATTTTTTATAATAACCAGGATCCTGTTCCCATTCAAAATCTTTAGTTGGTAGATTCTGTGACATTGCCCAACCATATAAATTACTTGCATCAAGGTATAGTAATCATTTTTCTTCTAAGAATTCATTTAAGTTTTCTCCGTTCTTTATTATTTCTACACTGTAAAAAATGTGTTTAGGGCCTAAACATTTTTCTAAACACATAATTTGTAACAAATCTTTGACATGTTTAGGTGATTACATGTGTTTATACTAAACATGTTTAGGAAAGTGTTTACAGTCTAAACATGTTTAACCAAATTGTGTTTAGCGTGAAGACACGTCTCATTTAAGGATTTTTTCTCTGGATCCTCATATTTATAAATTTACATATGTTCTGGCAGCTCCCTTGCATTGCATTCCAAAGTTAGTTACTCAATGACCTTTCCAATGTGTATACCTATTTGATATAACTTTGGTGACTTCAAGATAAATTGAATTATTGTTCCAGTCTCCAGGTATTTGCAACATATACATTTACTATATATCTTAATGTTTCAAATTTTCTAATTCTGTGTGGGTCTTGTTTGAAATAAAAACAAGAGTAACTCATCTCACAGTGAACTAGAGAATTATAAATGGTAAGATGTTCCATTGCAACAAAATATTGTGTCCATGATATAACTGAAATATTGTTTGCATTAAAAAAACAAAAAAACAAAAAATGGAATCGAAATTAAACTGATAGATACATGTATCATATAAGCTTAATATATAAACATAAATTTAGATACTTTAATAATATCCATTTAATGAACATAAAAACAATAAGTACAAGTCCATAAAAAATATGCAATTAACATTCAAAGTTTAATATAAGTTATATCACTGGTGCATACAATATCCCTCAATCTGCAAGATGGTTAAAACAGTTCTGCCAGGAATAGAAAACAAGTTCATATTTCTTCAACTGGAATATAGATATTTTCGCACTTTTCCTACAGTCTGGATAGTTTTTATCACTTTCACTGAATTTCAAGTAATGATCACTAATATTATTTTCTTCTGTCCCTCAAAACGAATTGCTGTTTAAATTATCAGAGATGACACTTTTCACTAAGCGTGATAACACATTAGTCTTCGTCAAGCTTTGTGGTCTTGTCCCTGTCGTTCTCCACATCAAATTTAGACGATTTCTTCTTTAGTATATTTTCCCATTTTGCAATCTTCTGCAACTGTAAAAGAAAGGTATTTTCGTAAATGTTCTACAATACGCGAATTTGTATGTCATATGATACCTTCAAAATAAATCACGTGGTCAAAATACAAAAAGGGGGGTTGCATGTGCAAAATGAATGCAACTGTAAAACTGATATAAAACATTACACCAGGAGCTCCGAAACGCATCTATTTTCTTAGAAAAAAGTTGCATGTGCTTAAATACTGAGCTGATACATTGTATTAACCATAACAAAGGGTTAAAAAAGACGAGGGTGCCCTGTGTCACTGTGGTATGTGCCATGTGATCTGTGATTCAGCTCGCTCGTATATCTGTGCAAATTTAAACAAGTAGCGTTTCTTTAACTTAATCAACAAATTAGTGTTTTCACTTTGAATTATTAAAGAAAAGACTTACATTTCAGTGAACGTGTGGTGCTCTTCTTCTCCTTTGTTTTGATTTGAACAGTGCGTGAAATCGGATATTGAGTGGCGCGAAACAGAATAATGGACATCTCGGCTCTAATCACTTCACCAAAATATGTCTCAGAAGAAAACATGTTTAGATTTATGACATGTACTTGCAATTGATATTTAAAATCTAAACATTTTCCTAAACATGTTTAGCCTTGACATGTAATAGAAATGTTTTTTTTTACAGTGTAAACATTCTTTCATTTCATATTCATCTATTATTATATTTCCATTATCATGTTAGTTAGGAGTATATTTATTAAATGCTTTTACATGTCTTTTGCCTAAACCACAAGAGAAACCACCTCTAATAGCTTTTTCAACATTTGTAACATATCAACATCGGTTAATAATTCTAATTCTATTTCTGTATATTTTAAGCCACATTGTCATGTTAAACCAGGAGCAGAATAACAATAACATGGATCTATTTCATGATGTTTCAAAATGAATTTTCTAAATTTTTCAAATGCATCGGCTTAGATGAGAATATCTGTTTTAAGATATAATTTATGATAGTATAATAAACTTTTACAATTAAAATGTTTCCAAACTCTCTGTGCATGTTTATATATTCTTCTTTTGTAAATTGTTTTTTTTGGGGGGTGGGGGTTAATGTGGAATAAAATTCTTTAATATCTGGCAATTTCTCATCTTTTAATTTTTTTATAGAATCTACATATTCATATAAATAAAATCCTTTTTGTTTTAGTAAATTTAAATCTTGACCAAACTCTTTTTTTAAAATAGGAAACTCATCCATTGATTTAGCAATTTCTGATGAACCTTTTCCCATAAATCTATATGAATCTAAAAATCTTAATTTTTTAAAATTTGATCCATAATTTATTGAAATATATTCATCTGGGTTTTTGAAAAAGGGTTTATTTTATTATATTCATCTTCATATTTTATTAATTCTTCAATTAAAAAGTGGCAATCATAATTTGATCCATTATGAAAGAACACAGGTATTAATTTTGTTACTTTACATTCTTTTGTTTTACACGACTGACACGCTGCTCCTCTATATGTTATCTTACTTTATTATATTTTTCACTTAGTCTTTCACAATTTTAACAACAGAGTCATCCATCAGAAATTTCTCATCACAATATTGACAACATGCTCTTTCTTCAAATTCTTTTTCACAAATATAACATTCAGTTGCTTACTTACTTAATATTGGTTTTTTGTGTCCATTAATGTATATCTATAATTTATTTCTTTGGATATCTATATATTTTTTTTACATATTTTTTGCTGTACCATTACCAACATAAGAAAAGTATTGTGATTTATATATTTCAGGATATTCCGATTGAACGTAAATACCATAACTATTAACTTTTTGTATTCGTATTGGATTTGCATGGGAGCAGGACAATGGCCCCCGTACAACTGCCCACCGGACAACTGCCCACCGGACAATTGCCCCCGACAATTGCCCCCGGACAATTGCCCCGTAGGACAACTGTCCCCCCTTTCAGTACAATTGCCCCCATACAACTATAGTTCCAATGGATAAATATTCAATTTTGACAAATTTTAATTAGTTTGATTATGTAAAATATTTTCATTATTTTGTTATTTATGTGATTTTTTTTGTTTAATTTCTTTTTAATGACTTTATCCAAAAAAAATTAATATTTATCAAAAAAATTTAATACATTGGACAAAGTATAATTAACAACATACCACTTCTATTACTTCTTCACTGTTTGTACACTTAAGATATCTTTATATCTTACAGAAATTAAAAATTAACTCATCTGAACACAAAATTTAAAGCAGTGTTATTTATCATAATTAATTTGAATGAACACCATTACTTCTTTTGAACAAAGGTATATGAGTAAATACATATATGCAAATATGGAGTAAATATGCAATGCAACTAAAACAATCAATACCACTGTAACCAAAAACTTTAAATAGCCTTAAAATAATGAACAATAAATCATTGAAAGAACAAGAAAGCCCTAGAGTCTGAACTATTGACATATTAACAACTATTCCAAAACAAGACCAGGAAAAAATGACCACAATATAGAAAAAAAATTTCTATCATTGGATTTATATTTAGCCTTTATATGATGAATTACTTTGGTAATACTGATGGCAATTTTCTTATGGTTGGCAATAGTTTATAGGGGGGCTATTGTCCTACGGGGTAATTGTCCTGGGGGTAGTTGTCCTAGGGGGCAATTGTCCGGAGGGCAATTGTCAGGGGGCAATTGTCCGGGGGGCAGTTGTCCGGGGGGCAATTGTCCTAGACCCCATTTGTATATTTTTCATCTGGATTTGGTTGATTTGTTGATATTGGAATATTATCTGCTTCAAAATCAGTATCGATAACAAATGGTAATTTATTCTTAAAATGATGATTTTGACATTAAAGAATATTTTTTCCTGGTTTTGGCATTATGGTTTTACATTATTCGTTATCATAACATATTTCATTATGTTTTATTAGTGTTTGTTTTCTTTATAGTCCTTTTAGACAATTTCTACATGTAATTAATTTATAATTATTCTTATCACAATTAAAACTATCTAAAATTTTAATTAAAAAATAATGTGTATTTTAATTACATTCAACGTAAAAGAGATCAACTACATTTTCACTTTCTTTGTTCGGAGTGTATTTCGCTCCGCTCGAAACATAAACCGGATATAACGATTCTTAATTTGTTTGGTTTTCTAACGCAATACATTTATACTTAGATTATTTTGTATCTCTACTGTTGGGATATCTTTTATTGCGACAGGATATTCAATTCCTTTCATGTTAACTTTACTTTCATATGCTTTATATTTAGATACTCTTTTTTTTTTGTTTATATTAGCAGGATATGACTTTGCTAATATAGACCATCAGAAACATTTGTTATCATTTTTATTTTGAACATTGATAATATTAGTTGATTTAAATTGAAGAGGAATATAAGACGAAGCTTTCAGATAATCAAATTTATATTGTTTTACTTTTACACTTTTAATATTTCTAAAAACAAAACCAGATCCTCTTTCTTGAAATTTATCTATCCAAGCTTCAAATTTATGTATTATAGTTTCATAGAACGTTAGCATATTGTTTTGTGCAAGGATAATTTGAAAAGGATGAGAGTAATGACTTTCTATTATATCAAATGACATAGGCGTTGAAAATGCACTTGTTATTATTATTTTCATTTTCAAAGGAAATTTACGGAAGCGTATATTCGTCTCTCCTTATTATTAATTTCGCCTTAACTTTGTGTTATTTTTTAGGAATAAATGCTTGAAATGGTGATAATTAAGGGTTATTAATTAATGATTATGTAATTGTTTTTTTGAAATCTTTGTTAAATTTTCTTTGAATAGTGGTTTATGATATTTAGCTCAATTTAATTAAAGTGTTGATAATTATTATAATTGTAACGGTCATTTAATTAATTATACTTATTCCTTATAAATATAAGAAAATGTTATTTAGAACACAGTTACTGCATTATTAGATCATATCCCTTCATTAAATAATTTTGCTGAATGACTTATAACGGATACATTGCGATATCTATTGCAACGTTAATCAAATGTATTGTAGTTTTCGAATGGGGCTGGGAGATTCCTTTAAAATAGATAAATAAAAATGTGTGTGCTACTTTTGTGATATCTTTTTTTCCATTTCTCCCACCACAGCAGCAATAAACCACCACTGAATTCCCGAAATGAGCACGCCAGCAGCAAAAAATGAGCAAATGAGCAGAGAAATAAGTAACGTAAGCAGCGAAATGAGCAAGTGATAAACCAACGCTGAATTTCCAATATGAGTACGCAAGCATCGATTATGAGCAAGTGAGCAGAGAAATAAGCAGCGTGAGCAACGAAATGAGCACGTGATTATACTCAGAAACAGACGAATTACCACTTTCACCAGCGCTCACACTGCAGCAATTCCCGAGATGAGTACGTGAGCAGTGAAATGATCAAGTGAGCAGCGACATGCCAAATCTTTATAAATGTTACAATTAAAGCGACACAAAAACAAAGCATCTAGGGGTTACCGTACGGTCTTCAACACATTGAGGAACGTCACAGCATATAGCAAGCCCTAAACGGCCCCAAAAGGTAAACAAGTTAAAAAATCAAAGGAAACAAACCACATTCAGTATATGTTTTTGAGGTAACTTTATCCTTCTTAAACGAATGGTGACATTTACAAAATCCTATCTCTTACAGTATGGGTGAAAAATTTTGGACTTTAAGTGAAAAAATGAAAGAAATCAAATCACATTCAATATATGTTTTCGAGGTAACTTTATCCTTCTAAAACGAATGATGACATTTACAAAATCATATCTCTTACAGTATGGGTGTTCACTTTTACAGTATGGGTGTTTCACTTTAGGTCCAAAATTTAGGGGAAGGAACAAATTACCATTTTCCAAAGTCAAGTACTATATGTTTTCGGGGGTATCTTTAACCATCTGAGTCAACTGAAGACATTAATCAAGATATATCTTTTATCGTATGATAGTAATGAGGGACCCTTGGTTTTGGCAGGAGAATTCATCATCCAGTTGAGTGGACTTTAACTCCAGAAACAAAACTGATATTTCAACGAATTAGGCTTTATATAAGGTCAGAGAAGATTGGGAATGTCGATGCTCACTTGATCATTTCACTGCTCATGTGCTCATTTCGCTGCTCGCGTGCTCATCTCGAAAAATTCTGCTGCTGCAGTGGGAGCGGTGGTGAAAGTGGTAATACCGCTGTTTCTGAGTTTGCTCACGTGCTCATTTCGCAGCTTACGCTGCTTATTTCTCTGCTCACTTGCTGATTTTCGCTGCTCTTCTCGAGTGTTCATCTCGGGGATTAAATGGTGGTAAGCGTTAGTGGGAGATGTGGTGAAATGTTTTGGTGGGAAAAGCGCCAAATTCGCTGTTCACGAATATGCTAACTTGCTCATGTCATTGCATAATTGCTCATTTCTCTGCTCACTCTGCTCATTTCCCTGCTCACTTGCTTATGTTCGCTGCCCCCGTGCTCATCTCGAGAATTTAGCGTTGTTTTTATCATTTGCTCATTTTGCTGTTCACGCTGCTTATTTCTCTGCTCATTTTTGCTGGTCGTGTGCTCATCTCGGGAATTCAACGATGGTTTATTGCTGCTGCGTTGAGAGCGATGGAAAAAAGATATCACAAGAGTAACAAACATATTTTTATTTATTTTCATTTTTTAAAAGAATCTCCCAGCCCCCATTCCAAAACTCCAACCCATTTGATTAAAATGGCAATAAATATTGCCATGTTTACGTTATAAGTCATTAAACAAGATTAATTGATAACGGGATATGATCTTATAAAGCAGTAACTGATTTCTAAATAGCATTTGCTTACTATTTATAGGGAATACTAGTAAGTATAATTAAGGATGGTCACTCCTCAACTTCATTGTATCAAAGTTTTGGAATTAGTATCTTTATTTATTAGAACATTGATCATATATCATTTAAGCAAAAAATATTAATAGGTCAGTGTGCCCATTTTTGAAATATAAGTGTTTGAAATTTTGGCGGGAAACCGAACTCCTCTAGATTTTTCATTTAATTTGCATTAGCAATTGATCTTTGAAATACAATGAAGATATATCAAGAATTTCATTAAATTTTGTCAAAAGTTTATTCAAGTTTTATACAAACATATTTTGAAAAGAAAAGTTGGGGTCCGTGTGCAAAATCTTTTAATGCATCATGATGGATAAAATATGAAAATTCCGAAAGTCAGAGACAGTCTCAAAAACCTCAGGAGTGACCATCCTTAATTTAATGACCGTTACAATTATAATAATTATCAACATTTTAAATAAATTTAGTTAAATATTATAAACCACAATTCAAGGAAACTTTCACAAAGATAACAATTATAATAATGAAATAATCATTAATTAATAACCCTTAATTGTCACCATATAAAGCATTTATTCCTAAAAATAACACAAAGTTAAGGCGAAATTAATAATAAGGAGAGACAAATATACGCTTCCGTAGAAATTGATTAATAATTATCTTATCTTTTTATAAGTTTATATATTTAGTTATATCAGCTTCTTCTATATCATCAATATCATCATCAATATCAGTATCAGTAATAAGATCTTTAAATGATTTGGGTTTTTTGGGGATCATTTTTGAAGGTAACAATTTTTAATAATGCTAATTTTTATATGTTTTCTAAATAATATTTACGTCGATAATTAGGATTCCTAAGTATAAATTCTTGATAATATTTCTTATATTTTTCTTTATGTTTAATATAATATAAATGTTTTATAAGTTTAAGACATTGTTTGCATGCGCATTTAACACCCATTGGTTAATCCTTTGCTTTGTAATATTCTTTTAGTAACTTGTATTCATTTCATTTCGTACAGATTTTTCCTACAGTAATTTTTTTAAGAAAACACAATTTTAGTCATTAAAAATGGAGCATCCAAATCTAACAAATAAATTAGCAGATGAATTACATCATAGAGTTGTAAAATCTTTTCCTAAAAGACGTGCTTATGTTCATTCAATAGACCAAACATGGGCAGTTGATTTGGTAGATATGCAACAATATTCAAAACAAAATAAACACTATAAATATTTATTACCAGTTATAGACATTTTTAGTAAATGTGGTTGGTTAATTCCATTGAAAAATAAAACAGGAGTAACGGTAAGTGAAGCATTTAAAACACCATTTGAAGAAAGAAAACCAATGTATATTTGGTCAGATAAAGGAACGGATTTTTATAATCGACAGGTAAAAGAATTGTTAAAAGATAATAACATAAAGTTATATTCAACTGAGAATGAAGAAAAATCTAGTGTAGTAGAACGCCGGATACGAACTATGAAACAACATATGTATAAACACTTTACTGCTCATGAAACTACTAAATATTATATTAGATAAATTAGTTGAAAATTATAATAATACAGAACATTCTTCAATTAAAATGACGCCTGTTGAAGCAAGTAAATTAGAAAATGAATTAANAGTGTATAAAAATTTATATCCAGAAAAAGAAAAGAAAATTAAAAAACCTAAATTCAAAGTTGGAGATAGAGTAAGAATAACAAAAAAGAAAGGTAAAATTGAAAAGGGTTATACTACTCGGTGGACAAGAGAAATATTTTTTAATTGAAAAAATTTTTAAATACAAATCCTGTTACTTTTAAAATAAATTATTTAAAAGGCGAAGAAATTAAAAGTGGTTTTTATGAACAAGAATTACAGGTTACTGAGTTTTAAATCTTTAATATAATATACACAGAATTAGAACACTTTTACGAGAAAGTTACCCAGTGATGCATAACCGGTACTAAATATCAGCTGATTCCTTGCCAAGGATGCGACTGAGGTATACTAAATAATGTATCTAAAACAACTAGTATGTGTTGGTTGTTAATTCGGTTACTAATCAACACGAAGCAAATATCTTACAACCGCAAGAAAAGTTATCTTTTGTTCGGTGGGCATGCATGTCCGCTAAATAACACACCTAACAATATATCCACTATGCAATAGATATAGTAACAGTCCGATCAACGCAAAAGTTTACGTCGAAAGGGTATTAATTTCCAGTAATATTGTCGAAGAATTTGATTTGAGAATTAACAAGAGTCGTCAGAAGACAACATAGCTCGCCGGGGATTCCAGTAACCTAAATTCGAAAGTAATAGAAAGCTTTCTTCACAAGAAAGTCACATATCAAATATAAACACCCTATCACTAAATTCTAGAATTTAAGTTATATATTTTTTTNCCCCTACCACTAAACAACTTAATTCTAGACGCTAAGTTATAGATTTTTTTTCTAAATTGCCCTCAGGGCAAGGTCAAGGTCAAAATGTCTACAAATATGGTACCTTTAGAAAGCTCTCATCAAAAGAAAGTCTCATACCAAATATGAAACCCCTACCACTAAACAACTTAATTCTAGAAGCAAAGTTAAAGTTTTTAAAAAATTGCCCTCAGGGCAAGGTCAAGGTCAAAATGTCAACAAATATGGTAGCATAAGAAAGCTCTCACCATAAGGAAGTTACATACAAAATATAACCACCCTACCACTAAAGGCCTACCTTCTAGAGGCAAGGTTAAAGTTTTTTAAAAATTGCCCTCAGGGCAAGGTCAAGGTCAAAATGTCTACAATTTTGGTACCAGAAGAAAGCTCTCATCATAAGGAAATTACATACCAAATATGAACACCCTGCAACTAAAAGCTTACCTTCTAGGGGCAAGGTTAAAGTTTTTAAAAAATTGCCCTCAGGGCAAGGTCAAGGTCAAAATGTCTACAAATATGGTACCACTAGAAAGTACTCATCATAAGGAAGTTACATACCAAATATAAACACCCTACCGCTAAATGCTTACCTTCTTTAGACAAGGTTAAAATTGCCCTCAAGGCAAGGTCAAGGTCAAAATGTCTACATGTATGGTACCAGAAGAAAGCTCTCATCATAAGGAAGTTACATACCAAATATGAACACCCTACTACTAAAAGCCTACCTTCTAGAGGCAAGGTTAAAGTTTTTTTGAAAATTGCCCTCAGGGCAAGATCAAAGTCAAAATGTCTACAAGTATTGTACCAGAAGAAAGCTCTCATCATAAGGAAGTTACATACCAAATATGAACACCCTACCACTAAAAGCCTACCTTCTAGAGGCAAGGTGAAAGTTCTTTAAAAATTGCCCTAGGGGCAAGGTCAAGGTCAAAATGTCTACAAGTATAGTACCAGAAGAAAGCTCTCATCACAAGGAAGTCACATGCCAATATCAACATCCTAGCTATTCAGGTCTCAATTCCACAAGCCAGGTTTAAGTTTTGCTGACGCCGACCGTCCGACACCGGGGGTATGACAATAGCTCTCCGGACATTCGTCCCGGCGAGCTAAAAAGTACACATGTACTCACATTTTGATTAGTCTTTTGAAAAGATAAAATTGCATTTAAACGAAAAAAGATAATTATTAATACGAAAAACCTCCCTCAAAATGTGATGAATCAAATTATTGTTAAGGTTAACTTAAACCACTATAAGTCATGAAAAATATTTCTCCGAATTCGAAATTTTTTAAAGAAGCAAATTAAGGATGTATTCTCCTGGAAGGTCAAAATTTTCCTGCATCAAGTTTTTCTCGAAACCAATATTTTTTAAATGTGAAGGCCCTCAAAAAATTATTTTTGAAGAGAAAAATATATGTCCGTGACGGTCGTCAAAAGTTAGTTACTTATTCCCTATTCCCTATTCACCGTTTACTTATTCCTATTCCCTATTCGCTATTTACTTATTACCTATTTCCTATTCACCATTTACTTATTCTTATTCCCAATTCGCAATTCACTTATTCCCTATTCTCTATTCGCTATTTATTTATTCCTATTTCCTATTCGCTATTTACTTATTCCCCATTCCCTATTCGCCATTTACTTATTCCCTATTCCCTATTCGATATTTACTTATTCCCTATTCCCTATTCGCCCTTTACCCATTCCCCATTCCCTATTCGTCGTTAACTTATCATTCTTAACTTTCTTGTTGATTGATTGAATGATTGATTGATTCTATTGATTAATTGATTGTTTGGTAAGTAAGTTGATTGATTGATTGGTGTTTAACACCAACTTTAGCAATACTTCCGATAGATCAAATAAAACAGTCGTTTAAAATATAGTAAATTTATGTATAATTAAAACAAATTTCCGAAAGACCCTCTTCTTATAGAGAGTGCACTATAGTATACACTGCATTCGTATTTGAAAAATACCGTAGAAGCGGAGGCTTACACCTATGATATAACTAATATTTCATGTAGCGGTACGTCTAAAATATCGAAATTATTGTATAACTTTTGACAATTTGATCTATAAGATTTCTAAGATGAACATGCGTATAATGTTTGAAGGTTTAGTCACTATCCCAAAACAACTACATGGGCTAGAGCTTAAAACTGCATTAAACAAAAAGGCAAAAACTAAGATTTTTTAAATCACTGGACATATATCATTGCCAGAATGGAAAATGCATTGTTTGACAACCACTTCTTTTGACAAGTACTGTCCTCTCAGAACTTAAGAAAACCGCCCAAGTAAGCGGATCAAGGAAAAATTTCTTACCAAAATAGTGATAACATTTGAAGATAAATATCCTGACTGAAAAAAAAAAACGAAAATATATGTTTCCGTAATTATTTAAAAAGAATTAAATAAGATATTTTATAACGACTTAAGTATAAAAAGATGCATTATTTTCAGTTTAACATACGTAAGATTTTTAACACTAACGGCAGCGCATTCTCTACACCAGTGATGTCACATCAGCACGTGATTAATAATTATATTAACAAAATCTTAGGTTTATTCATTCATTTGTAGAGGAGACGTTGTTGCAATAGGGTGTGTTTAAACAAAAGCTTCCTTTTACTAGTATTTTCTGGTGTAAGAGTTGCTAGATGTGAAATCACTCCATTAGCACACATGCATACGTCTCAATGCTCCGCTGGAACCCTGTTACCTATCCGTTGCCTATTCGACTTTCGCACGTTATCTCTATCTTGTGGGTTGTTATTTGTTGTTTTGTGTTATCTATTGCTAGAAATGAGATCCTTGATGTGAAATCGCTCCATTAGCACACATGCATACGTCTCCATGCTCCGCTGGAACCCTGTTACCTATTCGTTGCCTATTCTATTTTCGTACGTTATCTCTATCTTGTGAGTTGCTATGTGTTGTTTTGTGTTATCTATTGCAAGATAGAGATAACTTGCGAAAATCAAATAGGCAACGAATAGGTACCAGAGCTCCAGTTGAGCATGTTTTTCACTGCCTCTAATGGCTTTTCGTCGTGGAAAATCTCTTCGCGAGCATCTAGTCAGCAGAAACTTTAGATCTAAAGTAGTGCTGGCTAATTACAGGGGCACTAAAGGATGTAAAAGACCGAGATGTTACCTGTCCCCATACTCTTGAAACAACGGCAGTAGAATACCGAAGGAACAAAGAAAGTGATGATTACAAAAATCGAAGTCCAAAGACATGGCAAAAACGGCAACAGAGAAAAACAAAGACAAAACAAGGACGTAAGACAGCCACAATAGACGGAAATAAAAATGACGACATTAAGAACTAAGGCATTCATAGTGTGAACTCCATGAAAACCGAGAGCGACATCAGGTGATCCGGAAGGGTTAGCATGTCCTGCTCCACTAGTGGCACCCGTCACACTATCAGTGAGTCAATCCAATCTTGAAACCAACGAAATTCGAGGTCCTGACAACACATTTACCATACACAATGGATACACTTGCACATCACAGAATCTGGTATATGCTATTATATGTGGGCAGTATCATAAGATGTACACAGGGGAGACCTGCCGCCGACTGGGTGACCGCTTTGCGGAACACATCCGCTCTGTCCGTAATAACACGGATTGCCCAGTCGGCAATCATTTCAGACTCCCTAACCACTGCCCACAAGATATGCAAGTAAGATTGCTAATAAAATCACATGGAGGCCAGGACAATAGACGTACGTTAGAACAACGAATTATTTTCAGACTATTTTTAGCAACTGTTTAAACGTAAAACAATCATTCTATGACTAATGAGTCTCGATGTCGTATGATTTTCAGTGGCTGAAATGTAGCTATTAGTGTACACATAATGTCAAAGATTTTTTTAGCTTTTCAAATACATTATTTTTAAACCGTGTACACGCAATGTCGAAGATGTATTACCTGTAAACAATATTTTATTATTTTTTAACTACTACTTCATTTTCACGACCCACTTGACGACGACATATTTGTCGAAATATATCGGACGACCTTTTTTTTTTGTTTCTACTCTTTTATTTTGCCATGTGTTTTTGTACTTTATGTCATATTTTAGATTTTAAATTCATCCCTTTTAAGAGCTCACATGCTCATGTATTTCGTTATTTTGTTATATGCCTTGATGGCTGTTTCGCAACACGTATTTTGTTTTATAACAAAATTGGCTCATATTAACTTTTTAATATGACCAAAAGATATTTTACAAATTAAATGTATATAACAATATAATAATGACTTATCTGACGATTATGAAGTTCACTAATGAATATCCAAATAAATTATTCTCTGAAGTCCACCAGCAAATGTTCAGATAAATCATCCTTATAGTCCTCACTGAATAATTATTTATAAATTCACAATGAGGAAAGTCGATTTCTATAAAAGATGTGCATAATAATCCTGAACAAACTTATTTAATTGACCGCCTTTTTTGCTACCTCATATTTATACATACATTATTTCCAGAATGACCTTTCACAAGAAATAACTGGAACATTCCTAATTAGCTGATAATTACATGACTAAAAATAGTAAGTGAAAGATCTAGAAAATTCTAATGTGGTAAATATTAAAGTGAAAGTTCCAAAATATTCTAATGTGCAATAACCTTGAACATTGATTACTGAAAACAAATTACATAAAAAGGCCAAACAAATTATATAACATTAAAATATATAAAATATTACAAAACAAAATCAATGAATACAATGCATTTAAGAATATTAACAATATTAAACTACCGATAACATTTGAAAAAGTCAATGAAATTTTGAGTTTGAAAAAGTCAAAAAATTTCGAGCTTAGAAAAGTCTAAATTTAACAAAAAAATAAATACTTACTTTTTGACAAGTCCCATATCTATAATTTCGCAATTTTGAAGTACAAAATTAGAATTTTACAAAGATTGCGTATTCCTTTCCAAACCCCTTTAAATCATGATTGTCAGTCCACAGCAAAGTTTAACATTTGACGCTGCAGGAAAACACAAACTTTTGGTAATCTCCCCTGAAGCTAAACTTTCAAGGTCATTGCCGTTGGCACCCACCTTGGATATGGTGTTGATATCTGACAGGCAAATTTTAAAAATGACCATCGGAGGACTGTTGTTACTAAATTGTTCTATTACTCTAATTGAACCTCTCTGTAAAATCAAACTTTTAAGTATCAGGTGCACAATTAAATCAAGTGATCAACAAAATCTGAAGGGTTGGTTGAAATATGACGGATCATTTTAAAAGAGTATCACATTAGAAAAATAACTTAACAAATGAGCTATTTTGGCTCAGTGAACCTCTAAAATCTGTAAAAGCAAAATATTACGTATGAGATGCACAACAAGATCAGGTGAAAAACATATACTGCAAGTTTTGTTGGAATTTGACTTATAAGCATGATGGAGTTGAGGATTACCTAACCAGAATAACAAATGAGCAACTTTGGCCCCGTGAACCTCTAAATTGTGAAAAATCAAAATTACAAGTATCATGTGCACAACTACACCAAGTTAACAACATATGCTGAAAGTTTGGTTGGAATCGGACGATAGTAGTTTTGAAGGAGTAAACAACAGACGACACAGGACGACGACGTAAGACGACGGAAAGTAATCCCTATGTGTCGACTCTGCTTACAGCAGGCGACACAAAATATTTTAGAGCATTTACTAGAGAAGTAAGAAAAAACATCGCACACCTCATGACTGCAAAATGCCGTGTACTTGCCGCTTTACGTTCTATTTTTAATTTGAACGGGAGGCTCTTGAATTAATAAGTATTCATTAATTATACAAAGCATTAATTTCCGTCAAAATCCGCATCCGAGTCAAACTTATCCCTACAAGTCTTCTTCAACATCCCGGCATTTTTTTTCACCCGTTAAACGATTTTTTAACGATATGTGACATTTTCGGACTATCGGACCTTTAGACTATCGGACCTTTGGACTATCGGACCTTCGGACTATCGGACCTTCACCAAAGGAGGACCCAGTAAGGAAAAATGTGGGACTGAATTGTTTCCAAGCTTCCCCTCGGGAGTTACAGGGAATCAAGTAATTGTGACATTTCTGCACATGTAATCAATAAGTATTGACTGAACACAATTTATGGCAATTCTAGAAATTTTCCCAAAATATGGCAATTTTAGAAGATTTCCCAAAATATGATAATCATGAGGGGGTCTGATTATCAATTTATCCTTGGAAAATACACCTGGTTATCAAAACCCTTATACTAGTAATAAGGTAGTACAGAAGGAGGCTCGTTTGTGCATTTAAAGAAAAATATATTCTCATCAATTCATCTTCGTATACCCTCCTTTCGAGTAGCTTCACCACTGAGAAAAGATTATATTTCTATTTTTCTTTTCATTATCTATTGCAATGCGACAAATGATATAATGATTCACAATTTTCCTTATTTGTGATAGTTTTTAAGGAAAAAGCCTAGATATAACTAACCAATTATTTTCGTTTTTGCAGACAAAAAAGACAATTACGGTTAAAGCTTAAAGCAATACAAACATGACAAAAGGAAGTACACACAAACAGAGACATACTATTACATAACCGACATTATCTTCAACATGATTTGGTGGCGTTGTTTAACTTCTTAAAACAATTTATTATCATTTTTGTCTCGCCTGCGCCGATAGTCCTTAAAAGCGGGACATATATATCACTCTCCGGCGGCTGTTGCGACGTAAGTTTTCCTAAAATCTTGTACAACATCTTGTGTCAACAGGTATCTGATGGTTTGCGCTTTCCAGCATCATATTTTTCAGATGACCTTGAACTTGTCTTCATGGTTGAATACCTTCATCAATATTGCAACATTGTTTTACATTCAAGTCCTTTCACAGAATTTGTAAGGCATAGATGTATAGTGTATTGATGTATTTTAGTGAGTAAATGCCAGTCTAGCTGTCACTTGCCCATTGACCTCATTTGCATGCTTCAGTAACTTCTGAATTTTGCAAGTCTGAATCATTATAATGTATAGATACACATCTGTTTTATGACCATAATTAAGGGATACATGTCAGTCTGACACCTGTCATCTAACCTTGACCTTAATTGCATACATGGTTCAGTGATTGTTATTATACCCCCCGCTTTAACGGGCGGTAAATAGTGATCATGGTGTCTGTCCGTCCGTTCGTCCGTCCGTCCGTCCTTCCGTCCGTTCGTTCGTCCGTCCGCCATAGGGAACATACTTTGTGGCGACAACCCCTCCTAGACCACTTGGTTGAATTCAATGAAACTTTCACAGAATGTTCATTACATATTGCCATTGTGCACCAGCTATTTAAAAATTTGATTTTACTTGAATTTTTTTTTTNATTCACAAGCTCTATGGTGGATGGGTTGAGGATATAAACTAATTTTTCATTTTCATTTAATTCACAAAAATTGATATAATTATTTAAGAAGCTGATAAAATCTATTCTTAGAGTTCTATTAATGGAACAATTTAATATAAAATGTGTTTCATCATCTATTACGTTACAATTTTTACATAATCTTTCTTCTCTAGGAATCTTTAAATATCTGCCTTTTTCAATTAAAAGATTGTGATCACTTACTCTAAATTTTGTAATAATTTTTCGATATTCAAATCTTGCACAGGACAAGTAATAATCTTTGGCTATGGACTGTTTTATATATTTATATAATTTTAGTTTATTTTTATCTTCAAGTTTATGAATTTTATTTTAATAAAAATTTTCATAATAAGATTTTAATTTATTTTTAATCTTTGTTTTTTCATTTTTATTTGTGTATTTTTTACTAATATTTTTTTCACTTGAATTTTCAACAACTAAATCTGTTTCTGTCATTATATCTTTAACATACGAATACCATGTATATATTCCAGAACTGTCTAAATTTTGAGATAATTCAAAAGATTCTTTTAAAATAGGATTTATATTATTAGAAAAAAGTCTTTTTAAATACAATAAAGAGTGACATTTTATATCAGCCTCTATTGGAAGTCTTCCTAGTTCAGTTCTACAAGCTAAATTGGATGCTTTTTTATTAATACCCAATATATATTTGCAAAATTGCAGATATTTACATTCTTGTGCATACCTTGGCAATAGTTAAGGCTAGATAGTCCATGTTTTGGTTTATTGCTATAACTTATTGAGTAAATGCCAGTCTGACATCTGTCCAGGTAACATTGACCTCAACTTCATAGTTCAGTGATTTTTTAATTCACCTACATGTCAATATCCCAGCAACTGTAACACCTAGACATATCATACTTAGCTATTTTTTACACCTTAGTGGGTACTGTCATGTAGCCTCAGGCCTCAGGCGCAGACCAAGGTAATTAGAAAAGGGGGTGTTCCATTTGGAAATGAAAGGAAATTCGCCGAACGGAGCCAGGCGCGAGAATTTTTGGGGGTATTTTTTAATAAAACATTAGGATATTCATTAAAAAATACATGATGGTTCCATATTTGGTGCATTTGGTTTTTTCCATGTTTTTTTTTTTTTTTTTAAATTTTTTTGTTTTGTTGCATTGTTGTTTTTTTTCTTTTGTTTGTTTTTTGCATTAATTTTATTTCTATACTTAATGTCAATGGTTACTTAACAGGTGAAGTCGACATCAATTTTCTAAACATTTTGTATTAAGCAGGCAATGTTAATATTCATACGAGACGTATCTGTGTCTACACTTGTATAATGTCAGAATTGTTGATGATCATATGGATGGTCTGTTTTGGGTAAAATTCAACGGAAAATCAGATATTGCATGTACTGTCTATGTTTGTGTTATATATTTACTACATGAATATTCTGCAAGATCAACTCTGATACGTTAAGTACGCGAATATATTATGCTCCTCGTTGGGGTCAGTTTTATGTTTGTGGCGGTTTTAATAGTCGTATAGGAAATATTTAAGATTTCATTCCTGGGTAGATTTTCTACCGGGGTCATAGAGCCATTTACCCCGTGCTAGTCTTTCCGGGGGAATTCTGGATCGATCCTAAATCCCCCCAAAAGCACGATCCTGTTTTTCTTCGTCAACATTATAGGGGAAAACTGGAGCAGTCTAGATTTTCCCCTTTTGGATCGTAGAAGTTAGTCCCCCCGACATCATCGATAGTGTTTGCAACGTTTTCTTCATCTCATTTTCTTTTTCCTCTTCCGTGTGTGTAATCTTGATATATGCTTCTGAGGGATCAAAAGGAAAGCTTTCGACGTATGTACTGCTGAAACCAATTTTCACTTGATAAAAACAATTAAAGATTATCCGACCCTAAACTTTGTCTTACTAACCATAATACATCTAAATGGTCAACCCCAGGTACCTCCTCAATGTGCAAAATGTAAGCAATCATAGGTGGATCTTTGAACACTATGCGTGGTAAGTATAACAACAACAGCAGCAATTTCAATCATGATGCCCATATAGCAGAGTAATTACAATTTGAATTACTATTAACACAAAACAACAGCAGTGGCATACCGAAGGAACAAGGGATTTGGTTATTAAAAACGAGAACATAGAAAACAAAGAAAAAAACAAAGTGACATCAGGTGCTCCGTAAGGGTAAGCATGTCCTGCCCGTCACAATTTAGCAAGTTTGATTACATTGAGTGGAGATAAAACAAACAGTTATTTCTATTTCCATTTGTGTTTGCTTGACCCCTACTGGTGAAATATTCAAACTTAAAGATGTTATCAATATG
>MJUU01055593.1:0-23445 GCA_002080025.1 Modiolus philippinarum | reverse complement strand
CCAAAAAAGGCGGGAAAATTCAACATTGTCCGATTTCAATGACATTTGGTTTCCAAATAGATATTGATGTCGCAACTTCAAAACTGATGTTAAAAATTGTTCATTGACCGCCATTTTTAAAATGGCCGCATAAAAAGGCGGGGAAATTCAACATTGTCCGATTTCAATGAAATTTGGTTTCCAAATAGATATTGATGTTGCGACTTCAAAACCGGTGTTGAAAATTGTTTGCTGACTGCCATTTACAAAATGACGTCTCGACTTCAAAACTGGTGTCACAAGTGGTCCTTAGCAAGAACATTTTTTGTCAAAAAAAGCCCAACAAAGAAATATAGTAAAACATGATCAGACTTTAAAAACAGTTCAAGATATTGGAGGTGTTCGAGCTACAAAAGTTTGAGAAACTGAAGATCAACTGTATAGCTTACAATGTTTCCTTGATTAAGGCAACTGAAAGCCAGGTGAGCGATACAGGCTCCTGGAAGCCTCTGGTTTTTCAATTCCTTATTATTTGCAAAAAAACAGTTCAACAGTCGAAACAATAAAAGTGAGAGAATCCATATTTTCTTTATCCACAGTAACTGTAAGTCAGTGTCACCAAATTGACTCTATGAAGAAAAGGCCTTTTTGGCAGCTTGATCCGTAAAAAATGCACATAAAATAGTCGTGATACGTGATTTCACATGTTTCTTTTCGTGAAAGTAAAAATAACACGTCACATAATACGTGATTTTAATTTAGAAGGGTCAATTCGTTAAAGGGATCCAATAGAAGCAACTGTCCAGTGCTGCGCAAGTAATAATCAATTGAGTGGCTTTGACATAGAGCCTGAACTTGGACGAGGAGTTCGGTTAAATTTTGTGTTTAGATAAACTACAAGTTAGATCATAATGTGGTTGGTCGTCAAATTAATTTAGATTCTTTATTTGCAAAAATTACACCCGTCAAGCGAACACAAAAACAGTGAATACACAATAAACACACAAATAGACAACGAAAATTACAGAAGTTATTTGTGGGGAAATAACTGCGACCAACATGGACCTCAATTTCGCCATAAACCGACTTTTGACTTATCCTTAATTTATAAAATCTGAGAACATAGAGAATTTTCAGAAATATGAGTGAAATACCATGATTTTTTTCATGCCATACATGTATGTGTTTTCATGATAAGATATTTATAATTCGTATATTTTAAGTTGGAGCTGGCTCAGCCGGTGGAATTGTTGCTAAAAGGTTATCTGAAGGCTGCGATTCTGTGCTGGTGCTCGAAGCCGGTGGAGCAGAACTAGAAAATAATTTTACAACGATTCCTTTAATGTGGTTTACGTCAGAGAAAAGTGACATAGACTGGAAGTTCACAACAGTTCCACAAAGATATTCACATTTTGCCATGGAAGGTCAGGTATGATTGTAAATCAGAACAACACATTTAAACAAAAAATCTCTACAAGAATTCGTATTTTGATAAATTTCAGGTTTCTATATTTGACATTATCGTTTTGATCTTGAATTTATCAAAATGGCCAGCAAGATTTGTAATTTATACTGACCTTTCTACAGTTTAACAGACACTAACACAAATTTATCAGAAAACGGGAAGTTCAAGTAAGAAAGCCGGAATCATCATTCTTGTCGCTTTCGTTCTTGATTTTTTTTAATTTTCAAGTAACAAATAATTAGTAATATGCCTTCATCTTCGGCATAATGTTGCCTACATTTTGCACCTTATTTGTTTATGCATACCTACGGTCTGCACGACGACTTACTGTTTCAAAAGTTTGCATACAACCACTGTGGCAGTCTGTCGTTAACTCTTTATGTTAACGTATTGCCATGTATTTTATTTTTTAGTTTAAATTGCCGCTTTCTGTCTCGTTGCTTCGGTATTCGTTTGCCGACTTTTTACAGTAACTCATTATTATGTTATTTATATAAATACGTCTCTGTATGGTTAGCACAAAGGGTAGGAAGTTTTTGTCGATGATATTATTTCATGCGCGTATTTTTGATCACTACAAATGATCTTCTTTAGGTTGGTAACTGGCCACGTGGAAAATGTCTTGGTGGAACCGGGAGGATCAATGCCATGGGATATGTAAGAGGAAATAAAAATGACTATGATTCTTGGCAGAAGGAGGGTGCCTCGGGATGGGGTTATCACGATGTCCTTCCTTTTTTTAAAAAAATAGAAAACATTAACAATCAAATTTTAGAAGATTCGGGTAAGTAATCAGGACGAAGGGCATCTAAGTTAAAAATATTTTGACATTTGTAGACATTTTAAAAAGAAGACAAGTATACATTTTAGCGAATGAAAATTAGTTTATCTGTAAAATATTAATGGAACCATAATTTCACAGTTTATAAAGTATATAAATATAGATGTTACAGTACAAAATGGTATCGAGTAGGATCCGGAATCCTCCTAGTACAAATTGGAATTCTAATTTCAGCTGGGACAAATTAGAATTCTTATTTGTATTAGATTTAATTCAGTACAAATTGGAATTCCAATATCTGCCAGGACAAATTAGAATTTCAGTTTGTACTGGATTAAATCCAGTACAAATTGGAATTCCAATTTCTACTAGGAGAAATTGAGATATCCTGATTTATACTATATGCAGTAGGATTCTGAATCCTGAATTTCTAGTATGATCCAGAATAATACTTGATATTTTGTTCAGGAGGGAGGATTCTGGATATTACTTACATTCAAAGCTGAAAAAAGTTTTTGATTATGTTATAAGAAATATGTATTTCACAGCTTTTTAATTTATAAAATACTAAATATTTTTAAATATACTATATATTATAAATTCTAAATACTAAAACAAAAGAATGGCAAATGGCATAATCCTAATATAACTGTTAATTTGTTGTTAGTAACATTTGGTGGAACTCTGTTATACTGTAATCCTCCAATGAACGATTTTTTTAACATGACAATATGTGAAGTTTCAATAACAGGATCTACTGCATTTAAACCAGGAAAACAAAAACTTCTCAAATCAATAAGATCGGTATCAGAAAAGTAGTTTTAGGTATGCCATCTTCAGAAAAAAAATCGTATTCAAATATTTATTTTGTAAAATACCTCAATTTGTTCTTATATATTTAAAGTTAACTTATGAAAACTAGTGATAAAAAGCTTGAACTATACTCAAAGGTTTAAGAGTTCGAAGCAAATCATCTATATCATTTATACAATAAGACTATTTATCTTATTCATTTGAATAGAATCTTTTAATTACTAGTAAATGATCACCAAAACAGTGGAAGGGACATATTGCTGATAATGGTTTACTTCTCTACCAACATATCTTAAATTCTATTGATTTAAGTTAGTAGGATCCAGAATCATACTAGTATTAATTGGCATATCTCAATTTCTCCTAGGAGAAATATGATTAAATCCAGTACAAATCGGAATTCTAATTTGTCCCAGTAGAAATTGGAATTCCAATTTGAACTGGATTAAATCCAGTACAAATAAGAATTCTTATATGTCCCTGTAGAAATTAGGTTTCCAGTTTGTACTAGGAGGACTCTGGATCCTACTGGATTCCAATTTGTACTGTTATATAAATATATATGTTACAGTACAAATTGGAATCCAGTAGGATCCGGAATCCTCCTAGTACAAATTGGAATTCTAATTTCTACTGGGACAAAATAGAATTCTGAATTGAACTGGATTAAATTCAGTACAAATTGGAATTCCAATTACTACTGGGACAAATTAGAATTCCAGTTTGTACTGGATTTAATCCAGTACAAATTAGAATTCCAATTTCTCCTAGGAGAAATTGAGATATCCTGATTATTACTAGTAGGATTCTGAATCCTACTGAATTTCTAGTATGATCCAGAATCATACTAGTTGTTCAGGAGGATTCTGGATATTACTGACATTCAAAGCTGAAAAAGTTTTTAATTTTGTTATTAGAAGTATGTATTTCACAACATTTCAATTTTAAAAACTAAATACTAAAACAATGGAGTGACAAATGACATAATTTAATTATATCTGTTCATTTGTTGTAACAATTGGTGGAACTCTGTGATATTTGGTAGAGCAGATAATTTTTGATTTACTACAAGGACATAGCATAGTATTGTATGGCAGAGTAATTGCAAACTCTGGCTGTTATACTGTCATCTTCAAATGAACAATTATTTTAACATGACAATATGTGAAATTTCAGGTGGAGTAACAGGATCTACTGCATCAAAACCTTCTTAAATCAACAAGATAAGTATAAGAAAAGTATGCCATCTTCAGGAGAAAAAAAAAATCATATTCCAATATTTTGTTGATGAGACATACAATGTTAGTTGTCGAAATGCTCATTTGCAGAAAATAAATTCACAGTCACTTCGGTATTTTGTTATTTATTACTGTTAGTTCCCGGGGGGTATTCACCAACCCAGTAGTCATTACTTCGGCGCACTGACCCGAAAACTGACTTTATTGAAACTTGTCATATCTAAATTTTACAAATTTTGTTTAAAACTAAGAAGTATCTCCCTCGTGCATAGCTCTCTGTCCTTAGCTGAATTTTGGCTTTTCTATTTAGATCCTTTTGGTTATTTGTTCTCTATCAGCTTTTACACGCCATTTGGTAAATGGACTTCCAAATGTTTTGGTTTGATCTGCACTGATGAGACATAAGTCGTCGGAATGCACATTTGCAGAAAATAAATTCACAGTCACTTCGGTATTTTGTTATTTATTAGACAATTAATCTTATTCCTTTGAAATTAATTTTTTAATTGAATGATCACCAAAACAGTCGAAGGGACATATTACAAATAAAGTTTTAATTCTCCACCATCATTTCTATGGATTTTTTTTTTAGTTAATAGGATCCAGAATCCTACTAGTATAAATTAGGATATCTCAATTTCTCCTAGGAGAAATTTGAATTCCAATTTATACTAGATTAAATCCAGTACAAATCAGAATTCTAATTTGTCCCAGTAGAAATTGGAATTCCAATTTGTACTGGATTAAATCCAGTACAAATCAGAATTCTAATTTGTCCCGGTAGAAATTAGAATTCCAATTTGTACCAGGAGTATTCTAGATCCTCCTGGATTCCAATTTGTACTGTAACATATATATATCTATTTATACGGATAGTAAAATATTGAAATTAAAACAAAGAAACAAACAATAAATAAGTTTATAGTTAAAAAATGTATTAAAAATCAAAATAAATTAATGTCTTATTTATATATTCGAACAGACTACTCGCTATAGTGTAAACTCGTACCATATAAATAAAAGTGACAACAAAAGTCCGAATCGATCAAAGGGAGAGACCAGTAAGGAAAATCCGTATAACATTCGACTGAATCAGGGAAACACAATCTAACGGAAGGGTGTATAAGACTGCAGACTTGGTAGGAAGTTTCCGGCTCCTACCCATTGAGCTCTGCAATTAATGGATCTCGCTGGAATAGTCAGGAGAAACAATCCAAAGTTCCATAACAAATGTCAATTCAACTCTACTCTATGAAATGAAATAAATTAGTGGTTGAGAAAAAAAGAAAAGTTCGAATGAGTTTTTTTTTTTTTTTTGACCGATAATTTTAAAAACTCAGCTGAGGGCGGAATAAGCTCCAGGGATGTTCTAAATAAAGAAAATACTAGTCTTGTAAAAAATTCATATCAAACGTCTAAAAACAACAACAAACTTTGAATTCTTTTATTTTCCTCAGGGTAACCATGTAATGGTTATGCGGGTCTTGAAAAATAATTGCGTCTAAAGATAAAGACCAACTGAGTTAGAGTTTAAGGATGTAATATTATCGAGATTTTACCATTACAAATAATTTATATGCGTCTAAAGATAAAGACCAACTGAGTTAGAGTTTAAGGATGTAATATTATCGAGATTTTACCATTACAATTTGAGTGACACGCAATTGCATTTCAATGTGAATGTTGCAGATAAGGCCCAATTTCGCGGATTTCCATCTCATCAGTGCAACTTGAATCTGAAGAGTGGAAAACTGCTGCCGAAATATACTCCCTCGGAAAGGTGTTCAAGACTGTAGAGTAGATTGGAAATTTCCTGCTCCTACCCAATTAGCCCGCAATTGATGGATCTCGCCGGAGCAGTCTGGACGAAAATATGTTATTCAGTTTTCCTTACAGTCACTCAAACTTTAAAGAGCCGAAGCTTTGATACACGCTCAACAATAATTTATTCGAAATAGCAAAACATATGAATCGAAAATTTGATCTGCGATATTGGTTTTAACACATTAAATTTATAAGTATTTTTTTGATATTGCATTAAATATGGACATTTTGCAGACTTTTAATCAAAGTCAAAGAAAACGATTTGAATATAAATGTTCTGGATTTTCTACTTATTTAATATGTTAGTTTTTCCCTGCCCTCTTTTTAAACAAATGAAAAGATCTCTTTTAAAGGCCCATGAAGGATGCTCCATAAAGGTCATTTACCTTCATTATAGACCCCAAAGTTAAACCATCTCATTTAGTCTCAAAGGCTGGACAAGAGGAAGTATGTAAAGGTGACAAGTGCGAAGATAAACCAGACAGAGGTATGTTTACTATTAGTTACAATATAGTCATTTGGTAGGTATATATGCATTTTCCATCAGGTCCAAGCTAAGTTCACCGTTGGTAGCCATGTTTGACGCCTGACTGGTCCTAGGTAATAACACTTGGTAAGCACATAACTTGAGTATAGTTAATGCCAAACTTGGGTTTAAATCAATTCAGCGGTTACCCAGAGAAATATCTTTGTTAGCAATATCCTTAGGGTCCAATGTATATAACACAATATAAAATAAAGTGAACTTACTATGAATTATGAGCAAAACTCTTTGCTAAGAGCCTCATCATGGTGAGTTCAGGACGAAGAACAACTATAAAAGCGTTGTCGTTCCATTGCTTGATTACAGCATGTTTTAGCAGAGACTGTGTCTCATGTACATATACTCCATATCCTTCTATTGCTTATTACCCACTGCCAGCCATGTTGGATGACGAATCAGCAAATAACATCATACATCTAAACACTGAAGTTACTGTGAATTTACTTTCTGCATATGCGCATTTTCGACAACTTATGTCTCTTCAGTACACATAGAGTCTAAATTTTGGAAGACCAGAAACTCAAAGATGTTGAAAAACTGATAGAAAACAAATACCTAAAGCTCATTACATCATTTGATTAGTACCTATTAAGTAGAATTCATACCAAGCTTACTAAAAATCCATTGAGTAGTTCTCGAGAAGTAGTTCTGAAAAGAAGGGTTTACGAAGCATAGTCGATGGACGCTAAGTAATGAGATAGGGGAATAATCCTGGCATCCAGGTAAGCTAAAAACGATGATTATCTTCACATTTTGCATGGCAGTGACGACAGCTTGCTTTATCTTTTAAAAGAAAATAAAACAAATAATTATTTGCTAGTACATTCCTTGATTCCTTTGTATCAGGAGATCAAGAAGAATTCTTCAACACCTTTTTTTAGAGAGGTTGTCCATCTCCTTCCACATGGATACATAAAATACGGCTGCTACGATCTATATTTTCATCATCCTTTTTACTATGGAAATATAATAATATCTTTAATGAATCAGCACTGCAGTGTAGGACACATATATTTTTATCAAGTATTTGAGTGATTTATAAAATAAAAGAGATAACAGTCACATGCCACACTGTAACAAGGAACTGCACAAGAAAAAAAACAAATAAAAGACAAAAGAAAAACGTAAATAACGACAGCTCTGGACAACCGGACTTGGTACCGGAACTAACAAAAGCCAGCGGTGGGGTTAAACCGGTTTATGGGTACCCACGCCTTCCCTTTCTCTATTCCAATTCCTATAGTATAATAAACATACTAATAAAACCCAATACAGGTAGACGTTTAGCTCCGTGACCACAATATTGAAAAGGAAAAAGGGCAAAACGTATAATTTGTAAAGATATGTCATGGAGGGCTCGCCGCTTAACTGCCGGCTAGCACAAGGAGCCTTGTCTGCTGGTAAAACACGGTCGCGTTACGGAAGAAAAATCAAACTCGAAACTTTCAGGAGAGCTTGGTAAATAATCATCACGTATTTCTCTTTCTTAATGTCTCTCTACACATTTACAATAAAAAAAAATTTTCATGTGTAAAATTACAAATTACAAGTTTTATTGACCAGTTTTAGCGAAGTCAGATTTATTTGTGTGTATGGTAGAATAATGGTGAGATAATTCTATAAAATGTTTACGCTATGTAAGACATAAAGAAATAACCCTCAACTCATAAATGTGGTTTCGATTCAAATCAAAATTTTGTTAATCCAATTGTCCTAATCGAAGAGCCTTGTATAGTTGGAGTATCAATAAACAATATGCTTAGAAATATAATCTCAAATAACCCTGTAAGTTTGGAACAAATAATCCACATCATTAAAAGGTTATACAGTATATACCTAAGGGAAAAAAACTTTTTTTTTCAAAATATAACCGTATGTTTTTTTGTTTTTTGTTGTTTTTTTTCTATTTTTCATTTCATAAACAGTACATAAATCCCTGAAATAAAAAGGGTAAATGATACATATATCTTAAACCCCTCATCGATTATACATCTGGCATGGGCTCCTGTTCTCATTGTGTTATAATCTCGTAGACGGATGATAAAAACTTCCTATTAGATAAACTAATTCAAAACTTAAAATGTGTTCCACACCAGATGAAAAAAAATCAAGAAAAACAACATTTTTTTTGTGTTTTCATAATGTCTTATTCATATAGTAATATCTATGTCAGTTCTAGTTCGACTTCCCACCAGTAGTAAACATCGAATAACAACATATTTGTGAATAATAACTAAATACCCGAATTTACTATTTAAATTTTCGACAAATTATGTCTCTTCAGTGCAGATAAAATCTTAATATTTGGAAGACCATTAACTCAAAGATGTTTTAAAACTGATAGAATGAAAGTAACCAATACAGGTATTATCTAAAGGGAAAGCTAAAATCAGCTAAGGACAGAGCTTTGCATGAGAGACTGAGATACTCCCTAGTATGAAAAGTTTGTTATTTGGGCGAATCGTAAGATAATTTTTATTTCAGATTCTGGTTATTTATCTATTATAAAAACAAGAATGACCACGTTAGAGTTTCTCCACATAAAGGCAGCTCAAGAAATAGGACATCCATACATTGACTGTAATGGAGAGGATCAGAATGGTATGTTCAAAACTAGGCTAAAAATCCAGTCGTTATTTTCTTCTCACTACTATCGCCCCATCTAGACAGAAGGTAGGAGGGAATAAAATTTTGAGTTAGTTTTATATGCATAAAGTAGATCACCAAGTTTAATAATTATCAACCATAAATTTCAACTTTAACGACAATTTATGATGTTTCATAC
This sequence comes from Modiolus philippinarum, assembly GCA_002080025.1. Taxonomy (NCBI): domain Eukaryota; kingdom Metazoa; phylum Mollusca; class Bivalvia; order Mytilida; family Modiolidae; genus Modiolus; species Modiolus philippinarum. The sequence continues at coordinate 14,016 of MJUU01055593.1, read as the reverse complement.
CATAATTGGAACGTTGCTATCCTTATACGGCAATTTAAAGCTGGAAAGTTATTAGATACCATTAACTGGAGGATTCTGGGCGTAACAGAGCGAGAAATTTTTATGGATTGTGTTTCTTTTTGTCCGCATTGTTTTTATTATTCCCCTTTGGGATATTTATTTTTCCTTTGATTGGGTTTGTTGAATTGGTATTCGGTATCAGATAATATAATACAACTATTGCAACCAGTAATTTTCATAAAGAAAAGTGACGAAACAGCACAAAGTTTAAGATAACTCTCAGAATTACTTTATTAGTGAAATGACATATGGAATCAATCTTCATGCTGTTTCCGATTGCCGTCTATGCTCACCATCGAATTATTTGCGGAAACTATGGCAATTTCACCCATGTTCAAAAATTTGTTCATTGTGCTTGAATTGTCAAGGTATCACTACATCACAGAACAAAACATAATCTCCATTGTAGACACCAAACGTGAAAAAAATATGTAAGGTGAATTTAATAAATAATTTAATTTTCATGTGAAACTCCCTCTATTTATATCTGTTCCGGTGAAACGATTTTTTTAGTTTTTATATCCTGTAAACAAAGTTTATGGGGTGTATAGGAATCACCCTGTCTGTCTGTCTGTCTGTCCGTGTGTCTGTCCGTCTGCCCACACTTATTGTAAGCACAACTCCTCTTAAACAAATTGAAGGATTTTGATGAATTTTTACACAAAGGAAGGACACTATATTGAGATGTGCACGAAGGACTATAATTTTTGTCCGAAAGTAGGAAGGGGAGATAATTTGACTTTGAGTTTCATTGATTTCGTCTGTACAGATTACATCCTAAATGCAAATCCTCTAAAACCACTCAAAGGATTTTGATGAAACTTTTTACAAAGGAAGGGCACTATATGGAGATGAGGATGAAAGAAAACAATTATTATCCAAAGCCAGAAAAGGGAGGTAATTTGACTTTGACTTTTCATTTGTTCTCTCTGCACAGAATACCTCGTATGCACAACTCTTCTTAAACCACTTGAAGGATTTTGATGAAACTTTGCACAAAAGAAGGACACTCTATGGAGATGTTCATGAAGGAATATAATTATTGTTGAAAGCCAGGAAGGGGGGATAATTTGACGTCAGTTTTTTATTGATTCCGTCTGCACAGAATACCTCGCAAGCGCAAATCCTCTTAAACCACCTGAAGAATTTTGTAAAGAAAGGACACTCACTATATAGAGATGTGCATGAAGGAATATTAATAATTGTAAGAGGCCAGGAAAGAGAGATGTTTTGACTTGTACTAAGTTAATTTTACTTTACTTTTGATTTTGACAGAATGTTTTTATGGGAACTTTTGTAGAAGTTATTTTTGAGGATTATGTCATTGTGTGTGCCCTTATTCATATTATATCCACACCTTGTACTGTGTCCACACCTGTATTGTGTCCAGACCCATCTAAATTTACATTTACCATTGATTAAGGGTACAATGAACGGGGGGGTATATATATGGCTTCCATTCGGCGATAGGTCTTGTTTTATCTCCGAAGATGTGATTTCAGTCAAAACTAAAACCCAAATGTATTCTTTCATTCATATTACATAAATCGAAAACGACAAATACCAAAAATTTTAACATTTTGTGGACTTTTTTGATTGGATCAAAAGTTAACCTGAACACATCCATTTAGCGATATTTATACATAATGCTGAAAATCGTTTTTGAAGCTGAAGCAAAGTATTTTCTGTATACTATTTTAGTTAGATAGGAACATTTTATTTCATTACTTAACTAAGCCAAAAATACTTCTTTTTACAGGATTCTGTAGTATGTATGCCAATATTAGAAATGGTAAGCGATGTGATACTGCAGCTTGTTACATTAAACCTGCCTTAGATAAATCAAATTTACAGATCAATTTGCATATCCATGTGTCAAAGGTAAGCATTCATTTGCTTCAGTTGTACTAAGAATTCAATTATGTGCAGTTGACCTATTGCTGATAATCTTTCAAACCTTGAAAAGAACGAATAAATCTAGGGTGTATGATAAGTGGAAATGGTGCTCTGGTGAATTCTCGTTAAGAGTTATCAAAAAGGGCCCCTAAAGGTATTATCTGATATAAAAGTATATACATGTACAGTCAATTTAGATCAAATTCTAGTCAGTGTAGTAACTTGTATATATTGTAGTTAAACCAATCTTAACAGACAGTTCTGAAATTCGCTACATCGACTGCAACCTTAATTAGAGACAAAAGTAAATCTGAAGTTGGTCAATTGAATTGCATTGACAAGACTCATATAAAAAGCACCTCTGCTTCTCTTAAAATGCTCTTGGTGTGAAAAAACCTTACAAAATTGAAGCAATCGAGCAGACCTTGGTAGATATCAACTTGAATCAAGCTCATACATCTTTATATCTTCTGACTCTTAAGGGAGGAATATGTTTTTGGTTTACATATTCAAAGAATATAACATAAGAGATAGGCTTTGATACTGAACCAAGAGAAAAATAAAAAACGATTAAAGAAAGTGAAAGACTATAATAATATTATAAAAAGATTCAAACCTTGATTTTAAACAAAATGAAAGATTCAAAGAGAAAATGAAGTATATTTATTGGGGCCATTTAGGGCTTGCAGTTATTGCAGTTAGAGTTAACATATGTGTTATGATCTCATGTTCATTTAATCCGTATTCTTTCGTGAAATATTGCTATATGGTGTGAGGTTCCTCACTGTGTTGAAGACCGTACGGTGACCCCTAGATGCTTTGTTTTGGGTCGTTATAACCTGGATATGGGATGTTGTCTCCTTGACATTTACCCCATTTCCTTTCTTTTTCATATTACGTTAATATCTTAAACAGAGTGAAATTGTAATTGAAAATAATTAGTCATAATTAGATAAAATTATGTGAACAAAATTTAGACAAAGCGACCATACATTTCTAATCGAAGTAGACCGATATTTGAAAATCCCAAGAGAACAAAGATAATATTATGTTAAAAGATGAGTTTATTTTTTCGTTGATAGGTATTTGATGTAAAACAAAAACATATTTTATTTCAATACTGGTATTTAGAGTAATAAGGGCGTATATGCTCAAAACATTTGTTTATTTAAACAAAATTAATAGTAACTGCGGTACTTTGTGTTCTTTATCCATGAAAGAAATTATGAAACTCCTTAATCTGTCAACACTCAAACAAATTAGGACTGACATCTTTCATTAAACCATGGAAGTATTATCTTTCCATGATTAAACAATGCACTGGTAGATGGAGACTCATCACATCACTTTCAATAAGTTTGGTTTTATTAAGATTGCTCAGATATATGGTTTCATAATTTTTTATTTCAATGTATCATGAATGAACACAGATGGTCTTCCAAAGATAAAGAGTGTAATGTTCACATCATTAAATTTCAAATCTAACTTAAAATATCTTGGACTAGATGTCCTTCAAGATACACTAAAAAAGTTATCCCAAAACTTAAGTTCATGCATAGAAACGCAATTGGTTGTCAAACGAAACGAGGATAAAACTTTGTCCATGGCTCCAATCAATCTTCCTGGTATGTCAGTGTTCACTTCAAGTTAAAAACGGTGAGATGTATTTTAAAAACGTGTTGTAGATGGAATAAACCATTGCAATTGCAATTGGACACACATACATACAAGATTTTCATAAAGATTAATTTAATTTAATGCTTTATTTATTTAAAGAGGATTACAAACAGCCCGAAGGCTACAAAGTTGCTCTCCTCGACATATAAAGACAAGACAATATAATACAAGACAAAATACAATACAACCTATCACTCACACACTCACACTTTCAGTACAATATTTACAATTCATGATTAATTAATAAGTTATNGTTTACTCTTTTCAATAAATTCACAAACATATTTTAGTAAGAGCTTGTTGTCGTTCATTGAGAAGTCATCATTTCCAAATTGAAATATTTTTACCAGATATTGACTAAGCATGTTTTTAAAAGTTAACAGGTTCACATTTGGACAGAGTAGAAATTTTACTTTATCAAAAAACAAAGATCTTATATTTTCATATTTATCACAATAAATAAAAAAAATGTTCAGTAGTTTCTGGTTTTCTAGCATGACATCTATTACAGAGTCGAGAGGGAATTTAATTATAGTTAATAAATTTAAGCCACTTAGCCCAAGACGAATACGGGTATGATTAATTTTTCCTAAACCATAACCAAAAGAATAAATTTTTCTATAATTGCTTTCACAGAAATATTTTTAATCATTTCTTTAAAAGCATTAATGGAGACTGTTAATCTAAGATCGGTCGGGATCTTATTCCATCCCCTGACTGAGGAAGGAAAATAAGATGATGAGAATTTAGATGTACGTGCATGTAACGGTAAAATTTTATCCATGCGACGTAGATTATAATTTTCTGTGTTATGATTCACTAAAGAACAACAATCAGATAAATATTTTGGACAATCATTATTGATGATTCTGAAGAGAAAGACGATTTTATGTATTTTACGTCGAATATATAAAGGGTATAGATCTAGTTCATTCAACAAATCTTTGTGTCTTGTAATACGAAAAGCACCTGTCGACAGGATTGCTGCTCTCCTTTGAACTTTTTCTAGTAAATCACTTTCATTTACAGTACAGTTATCATAAAGTATATCGCAATAGGAAGTATCATAGATTTATAAAGTTTTTCTAAACATGTTCTTGGTAACAATCGTTTCATCCTTAACATAATGTCCCATCTTTTATTTGATTTTTTGCAAATGGAAGTTATATGTTTCTCCCATGATAAATTCTCTTGTAAAATTAGATATAAAGATTGTCTTTTCTAGACCACATTTGAAACATTTTTTTAAAGTTAGCAAATGGCACATATATAACACCAGATAAGGTCGATTCAATTTACTGGTCCAAAGCATTGAGTTAATGTTAATACCGATTGGAATGCACTTCGATACTTAAATAAATCCCTCAGCCTTTAAATATTTTAATACTTCAATAAAAAAAAATGCACACTTTACGCCTAATTAAGGGCCAAAGGCATATAACAAATAAAATGACAATATACATTTTTAAACAAACATACATATAAAGCACATGAAATTAAATCCAACCAAGCAATTTCACTTGTTCATTAGTTACTGGATTTAGGACAATATTAAGTATTTTGTTTTTCTCCAGGTTTTTGTCTATATTAAATCTTAGTAAGAAAGTTTCTCTTAAATCTTTATTTAAATAACAATAAAAAAAGAAATGGTTTTCATCTTCTAGTTTAAAAGCCGACTTGACGCATTTTTCAAGATACGATATTATACTAGTAGTACATCTAACAACTTGTTTAGCAATTAAAATATGATCTATCTTAATTCAACGTATATTAATAAGGGACTTTTCAGTCGTGTTCACTCCGGAAACAAATCTATTATCATACTACAAAAATCAATACATCAATACCTTGAGAGGTATCACTTATATGGGATTTTTGAGTCGTGTTCATTCCGGAAACAAATCTATAATTATAGGAAAAACCAATACAACAATACCTTGAGAGGGAATCACTAATCAGTGAACACTGTTGAGCTAAGGGTGATTTATTCTTAATCAGTTTGTAGCGCTTCAGGTTAATTGTTTTTCATCAGTTTACATTTTGTTAAATAATTGTCATGTAGGACAAATTATTAGTACACTTAGTTTTCATATGTAGTTTGTTTTAAATGGTGTTACATAATCAAGAATCCAGTTATCTGTCTTACTGGTATTTTAGGAGATCGTTTCCGCCTTCAATTACAGTTCCTAACTCGAAAGTCCCGTATTGATTTTACCTTATTATCATACAAGGACCCTATTGGAAGCAAAAGTTGTTGTTTTGATCGGCTATAATTGGAGTGGCATCAGTTTCAACATATTTGGCATATTTTATAATTGTGTTAATTTTCATTTACTAGTAATCATGGTGGTATTCTAAAATGGACTTTTCCTTTCACATACAGTGAAAATGAGATTTCGCCAGCCTGGGAAAATTGCCATAATTCCGACTGAACGTGTACATTCGGTACTGTAACGGCTGATGCACGAGGAAAATCCCTGTGTGCGAGAAGAAAATCAGTGTGTACGACTTTTATAAATTCATATCTTCCATGTACTATTTCATCCTCACACGTTAGTCCTTTCAATCAGATACTACTCAACACAATTTCTTCTGAAATGGTGTTTGTTAATGAAAGAGAAAGAAGTCAAATGTCATAGAATTTTTCTTTTCAAAAAATTTTAAAGAAATAGGAAAAATGAAAGGATATGGAATGAATGTACATGTGACAAAAACGCACACGATACATAGAAAACTCCAGTTTATCAAGGACAGGGCTTTTATTCCTGTCTTCATCTTGATGTCGCCTGAGGNTCTTCAACTAGAGGTGAACAATATTCACCCCCTCAAGCGAGATCAAGAAGGCCCCTAGCAGTTTTTATAGTAAACTTATAAAATGCCAAATTAAGTTATTTCATCTTCAAAATTTGAGAAATGCCAAGCTTAAAGGGAGAATATTTCCAATATTGTTTCATATATCCAAATTATACATTGTATTAGAATTTGATAAATTTTGGAAGTAGCTTATTTTATCTTTTGCTTTTTCAAACCTTTAATTCTTTGACAAAAATGCAAAAATGAAAGAGTACTAAAAGGTACAATTTCTTGAACAACCTCTTTCTTGACCTAAAGGACAATAAAATGATTAAACAGGGATTATAGTGCAGAATTAATCAGGCCATATTTTTTTGTTTGTTTCAGTGTCATAATTTTTTTGTTTCAGCGCATTAAAATGCATACTTCGCTTGCAGGAAGGGACAAGTGAAAACTAAATGTCATGTCCGTTTAATTTTAATTTTGAAACTTAATTCACTTTAAGTGCATTAAAACAGTACACAGTACTTTTGGTCAGGTGAAAGTTAATTTCCTCTGGTGAATTTCCCAGATTCACAAGACACAATGTCCTGTAAAATATTTTCAACTTTCGGATTCAATGTACCTGTCTTAAATATATTTTTTAACATAATTACTCAGAATCCATCTTATGGATAATTATAACATACTCACTCTAAATCTATCTAACAGATACTTATAGATGACAATGGCAAGGCATATGGTGTGGAATATATACATAACGGTAACCGTAGGGAGGTGTATGTTAGGAAGGAAGTGATCTTGTCAGCTGGAGTGGTTGGATCACCTCATATACTTCTGTTGTCAGGAATAGGTCCAGAACAGCATCTTAAAGACAAAAATGTAAGTCTTTCAAACGTCACAATACAAAAATACCCAAGTTGCATAATAATCAGAAAATTGTGTTATGCTGTATACGTATTGCAAGCAGTGACCGTTCATCAGCAGCATAAAAATTATGTAGTAATGAAGTAATAATCTGGTAATCAAACCTGGTTACTCTTTTAATTCAGTATTTGTCATGGTCGCTGTAATGTTTCATTTTTCCGCAAATGATCGTTTCTTGTTCAGGCAAGGGGTCTGATGTCGGAGTGATTTAGGTAGTTCTATAACCTATACCACACTATGACATGTTGGTCCTCTGTGAAATGTGATTTTCTGTCCTGGGAGCTGTTATTTCACGTTATGTGCAGATGTTTAAAAAAATAGGGACAAGACATCAAAACAATCTTGATTAGTTTTTGCAAGCCAGTTAAATCTGAATGACATTAAGTAACCGAATGGCTTCCAGAATATTCACTGATATGTCCACCATACCAGAAAAAAAATTGCAATGATACAATGAGGGAATAAAGCACAAAATATGGAAGAGCTTAGGAGTTTGCAACATTTTATCTAAACATTCAAACGACACATTATTTACTCACACGATTACAGAAACCCATCCATTACTCTGATTTATGTTGTCCTAGACCCATTTGAAATATAAATACTATAATCTTGCCTGTTTTTCATTATTCAGTGGTACTGTGATTTCTCGTGTTGTGTTTAATATGGTACTGTGATTTCTCATGTTGTGTTTAATATGGTACTGTGATTTCTCGTGTTGTGTTTAATATGGTACTGTGATTTCTGGTTGAAATAATGACGAAGGTACTTTTATTTCCTGTAAATATCTGAACGATATACTATAACTTACTGAATTTCTCTGTAAATTACGGATAAAAATGTCATGGACAAGTAATGTTATAACTGTGAAGCATATGACTGATAGCGGATAATCAAATGAACTATATAAACCAGAGACATATAGGAATTATATGTCTCTGTATAAACAAATAAAGAAATATGGATAAAGTTCAATTTATTTTTTAATTTGCAACTTCGGTATTTTTCGGTAACTTTCAAACAACTAACGTTATCACCCAGAAAAGGAATATCTGAATCTGTTGGCTGTTTATGTACATATTAATACACATACTGCCTGCAGTTGAGGTTAGGCTACCACGTGAAGAGCGAATATCGCCCGAGACGTGTACTTTCCTGAGTGTGTTTATCTAATACTACAACCAAAAACAACAGACAATATGCGTTTTATTATACTGAATGATTACCTTGTGTTATATGCATAGAATATTCGCACTGTGCAACTGTGCAGATTCCACAAATTTCGGTCACGGGTTGTATACCGAAATATTACCGGTTCTCTTAGCGATTTACCAAGAAGTATAATAATAATTGAATATTGTCTTAATCGGTTTTCCTGTTGCATGCTATCGGAAAGTCAACGGAACAGTCAAATTCGGTATAAAAATCAACATATTTAGTGTTCTAAATTTCAAAAGTTTCTTGAAGTGTCAAATTAAATCACAATAATTAAATGGCGTTTCTATATTCAGTAAAGGAAAATTGTAAGATAAGGCTGGTCTACTAATGCACTTATACTTGCCCTTAAAGAATTGCTTCTTAAGCAACAAATCTACAACATTCAGAATACGCCTCAGCATTACATTATTAAAAAAAAACATGGATGTAGCGTTACGCGATATCTGGCAATTAATTCCGCTCAAACCAGTGCTGGTGGCCGTCTTGAACTTGCTATGAAGTATTCAAAGTTTATTGTTGAAGGCCTCATGGTGACTTCAAGATGAAGAGCAACAATAAAAGTATTGTTCCATTGCTTAATTTAACCATGCATTTGTAGAGACTTTGTCTCATTTGTATTTACTGCATATCCCTTCATTGGTAGTAATAGGTGTGAAACCAACGGTTCATTTCTTTGCATTTTCAACTAAAATTTGGAATTTTCAAAGCTCCTTGGACGATTATCTTAAGTTTAACCTTCCAAAGACCATAAATGTCGTACAAGGTTCATATATATCAAATTTCTAATAGATTCTCCGTGTGTCGGGGAAAGTCACCTATAAATACATACCACGACGTCAAAACGTAGCGCATAAATAGCAAATGAAAAATCCCATCCTTCAATTGGTCAAAAAGTAAACCTTATCGTAATAAAATCCAAACATATTAATGTTTGAATGGAGTATCATCCATCAAATTCCCTCGAATAGTTTTAAAGATGCAAGAATACAAAGTTTATCTATAATTCACAAGGTTTATTTTCTATCTAGTGGACAGCTATGGGATATCTGTTTCCCAATTGACAACATATCTTTCCATTTAAAAGCTTAATTGTTGTTTTCTCTACCGGATTTGGCCTAAAAACGGATTTTACATGTTAACACGGCGGGTGTCTAATAATAAGCAGGAGATGCTTACTGTACCGGTGCACCTGATCTCAACCATGTTTTTTTTTATTTGAGTCCGTGTTGTTCATCTTTGTATGTGTGTGTGTGTTTTCATTTCTTTTAATTGCCGTATTCATGTTTCTTTGTTTTCCCTATGTTGCCTTTGCTTGGATTATTCGTTTCAAGATGGTTCGGTTCTCACTTACTTAACTATGTTCCAAGCTCTGATTGGTTGAATAGGTGGTTTGATGTACGTTCCAAGGTCTGATTGGTTGAATTGATGGTTTGATACCTTACAAATGGTTGTTATTCGGATTTGAAAACTTTTGAACTCTATCTTATATTAGTTTTATAAGAAATGTCTTCAATAAAGCTGAAATGTTTTACAAATAATATGAACAAAGAACCCACGTTTTTAATATTTCTATGCCCAATACGTTCCATAGCGCAATTAAACGTACCCCTACCCCAATGAAATATTGACGAAAAAACTGATATTTTCATTGAAATTGCATAAGTTTGATGGTCTAGAGAACCCGAAGTGCATCTCAATTCCCGATTCTGAAAATTGTTTTTAACAAGGAGTGTTAAATGTGACTCTCATTACAGAAAATCTTACCCCTACCCCAACAAATTTTCCCTGAAATTGTCAATTTTTTGTCTATGTTCACATAAAAATAACCAGAAAACGCAAAACATATGTTGTAAATGACATTAATGCTTGAATTACATCAGAATGTGGTAATTCAACAGCCATTTGTCGACTAAAACTCAACATTTCTCCCAAAATTGATGAAAAATGGGAATTTTCAACATTTCAGATTTGTCCGTATTTCATCAATAAATCGCAATATATGTCAAATGTGTATAATATATCTGCAGATATGCCATTTAATTGTCCTCAGCAATACATAAATTGTCTTTAAACATTGCTTAGAAAAACAAGGAGTATGTTAGATGTGACTCTAAATACCGAAAATCTTACCCCCTACCCCAACAAATTTTCCCTGAAATTGGTGATTTTTGGTCTATGTTCGCATAACAATAACCAGAACATGCAAAATGTCTGTTGTATATGACAATGTTGCATCAATTACATCATGATTTGGTATTTTAACAGCCATTGGTCGACTACAACTCAATATTTCTCCCAAAATGGATGAAAAATGGCAATTTTCAACATTTCAGATTTGTCCATAGTTCACTGTTAAATCTCAATATATATCAAATCTATAGAAAAGATCTGCAGATATGCCAATTGATTGTTCTAAGCAATATATTAGTTGTCTAAAAACATAGTTTAGAAAAACAAGGAGTGTTATATGTGACTCTAAATACCAAAAATTGTACCCCTACCCCACCATATTTTCCCTGAAATTGGTATTTTGTGGTCTATGTTCGCATACAAATAACCAGAACATGCAAACTGACTGTTGGATATTACAATGTTGCGTGAATTACATCATGATTTGGTATTTTAACACCCATTGGTCGACTAAAACTCAATATTTCTCCGCAAATTGATGAAAAATGGGAATTTTCAGTATTTCAGATTTGTCCATTGTTAACTGTTAAATCGCAATATGTATCAAATCTATAGAATATATCTGCAGATTTGCCAATTAATTGTTCTAAGCGATACATTAGATGTCTTAAAACATTGTTTAGAAAAACAAGGGGTGTTGAATGTGACTCTAGATACCAAAAATCTTACCCCTACCCCAACACATTACCCCAAAAATTGTCAATATTTTTTCTATGTTGGGATAAAAATAACCACCACACGCAAATTCTGCGTTGCATATAAAAAAGTTGCATGAATACTCTCATGATTTGATATTTCAAATTCCAGTTGTCAGCTTAAACTCAATATTTTGTCCAAAATTGATAAAAATGGAAATTTTTAGCATTTCAGATTTGTCCACAATTCACTTTTAAATCGTTATATGTGGCAAATCTGGAGGGTTTATCTGCAGATATGCCAATTTATTGTCTTAACCGAAACATATGTTATTTAAAAACACTGTTTAGAAATTTAAGGAGTGTTCAATTTGTCTCTAAATACTAAAAATCTTACCCCTATCCCAACAAAATTAGACTTAAAAATCTCAAAATATGACCGTCTGTACATATAAATGAACAAAACATACTAATGTTTTACTTTCTTTGCAAAAGATGCATTTGATACATCATAATATGTAATTTTGACGCCAAAATATGGGTAAAATTGAATATTTTGGACGATTATCGTGAAAAATGGGAATTTTCAGTATTTCAGAATTTTCCGAAATTCAAAGTTAAATCGCTGAATAACTACCCATAAACCGGGCGCATGATCTTATTTTTGATAAATGGGAGGCTCTGTGTGTTTTGGTGTTTGAAAATGATATGTCATTGGACCTTTATACAATGTTATAAGCTTTTCAAGCTGAATAAAATGAAATAAATTGTGTTGAATATGTGTGGTAAGGGGTAATATGTTTGTAATTTATGAGACTTTAGTTGGTCTAAAAGGCTTAAAACCATACTTTCTAATTGCTAAGATATGTTGAAACGATATTTAATCAACATCTTCAAGTTATATATCAATTTCATGAAGTATTTGCATCTCAAAGTCAAAACAGCAGAAATTCTGAAAAACGAAAAATTCCAATTTTTCATACAATTTCGGACAGAAGAGTCGAAATCAGACCTTTTGAAAAGTTTTAATCTACTTAAATCATCTTCTGCATGTCAGTTGTAGTGAAATACACGCTAGAATTCCCATTGAACATTATCTTTTTATCATTAAGAGCCTGAAAATTTCAAATTTTCTCTTAAATTTTAGGGGGAGGGGTGCTAGTTTTGACATTTACGACCCTATAATATATCTGAAACTAAAATTTTTGCGTATAATTTGTTGCTAACATATCATAAATTATTCTTGCATTGTCAATTATTAAATATATATTCAGATTTTTACGACCCTTAAGTCAAAATGTCGTAATTGTGAAAAATCTAAAATTCCGAAAAATTCCATTATTTTATGGACTTTAATCATTTTATTTTCCAACATTGTAACACAACTTATAAGTTAGGCATAAAAACTAGATCAAATGACGAGGTTGTTTATCTAAAAGGAATTGACTGCCTAAAATCGACATTTTCGGAATTTTTTGCAGGGGTAGGGGTAGATTTTTTGTATCCCCAGATCATAAAATTGGCGTAAAGTACCCAAACTTGTGTTCATTGTAAAGCATATTAAATTAGCTTTAATTTAATACCAAATTTCAGTACATATTACTTATCTGTAAAAAGTTATGGAGCTTAAAAGATGAAACTTATATTGAAACGAAAATACAATAATTTTTCGGGTGTTCTATAAAAAGGGCCCTATACTGTCTATGCGTGCAGGTAATGTTCGTGTTAACATGTTTTATTTGAAGAGGGGACATAGAATGACTGAAAAAAAACTGGTGTCGTTCGGAAGTGGGGGGGGGGGGGGGTTGCACGGAAAATGTTTCCAGCCCACGGACTAGAAGCAAGTACATGAAATCACAGTACAAAACACAGAAAATAACAGTTCCACTTTTATATTCACAACACAAAATCACAGTACCATTGAATGATTACCCTACTCAACAAATCGTTCCAAATCTATGTTAAAACTTATCGATATCAATATCAAATAATGCATAAGAATAGATAAATGAATTGTATAAAGGGTTTCATTCATGGTTTAAACAATCATAATCATTTGATGTGTTTTGGGTAGGAAACATTTACGCATTTCAGTTTACGTTTCATTTCTAAAAATGTTATATGAAATATTATTTAACACAAACATATATACTTCTTAATTTTTCATATATATTATATATATATATATACTTCTTAATTTTTCATATATATATGTTGTGAAATGTTCATAGAAGTAATGAATTTACTTGCTCAGCGCTAATCAATCCCATAAACTTTCAAAAACCTTATACTAATTACACCAGTTTTAAAAATGTGGAAATCACCTGCTGCACGAAAAGTGAAATAACAGTACCCGGCACAGGAAATCAAATTTTATAGAGAACCAACATGACATAGTGTGTATACAACCACTGTAGTCTATCACCACTGCGATGTGAGTTCGCCCCCACTTTGTACATTACAAAAAGGGTGCACTCGATTTACAATCGTAAGTGTTGAGGTATGTCAGTTACCTGCCCAAAGTTGATGGTTCTCTCCGAGCACTGCGGCGTCCTCCACACTAAAACTGACCCGTCATGAAATAGCTGAAATACTGCTGAAATTGACGTTAAAACCTATA
>MJUU01055589.1:917-13391 GCA_002080025.1 Modiolus philippinarum | reverse complement strand
TTTTGAGAAGAAAATTAAAATAAACTTTAAAAATAATTATGAAACATTGTTTTTTGAAAAACTAAATACACTAAATGAAAATAATAAAATATTTTTATACAGTAAACTTAAAACTAACTATGAAATCAATGAATATTTATTAACAACAAATTTTGAAAATAGAATAAAATATATGTAAAATGAGGATTAGTGACCATTTTCTAAAATAGAAAGGGGTCGATATAAAAAATTAAACAGAAATGAAAGATTATGTCAAATGTGCAATTCAAAAGTCATCGAAGATGAGGTTCACTACTTTTTCCATTGTCCAAAGTATAACAATTTACGAAATCAATTTAATATAGTTAATCTTTCCGATACAAAAAACGAACAAGATAAATTTTTAAAAATTATGTCATCTCCGAATCATTTGCAGTTTGTTGCTCCATTTATTAAAAAGTCTTTAATACTCTATAGCGGCATGATTCTTTATTTTATGTGCTATGTTTGAAGTGTCTTGTATATTTGTTTATTTTGTACTGTAATTATATGTATTGCCATCAATTCCCAAGGGAGTAAAATTGTGCTTTTCAATAAAGTATACTTGTGATTTCAGAGGATGTTGTGACAATTCAGCAGATATGTGCGTTTGAACTTGGTATGTTTAAAAGATCTGATTGGTGTCAACTGTTAGACATGGAGGACCTCCAAACCATAGATTACTTGATTGATCTGAGGGTATGTTTCTATCCTTATATTACAAGTGTAGCTAGTAGCTGGTATAAATATAAGGTGGCTTTGGATGACATTAAAATAGTTGTGCTTTACAAGCAGAGTATTGCCATAGAAACACGCGATAAAATGAAAAACGCAATGCCAAGAGATACACTGAAACGAGAAAACGCAATATATAAGAAACACACGAAAAAAACAAGACTACGGTAGAAAAGACAAAATCAATAGTCTAGAAACACTTCATAAAGGGAGTACTACATTCCATAGAAACACACAGTTGAGAGAAAACGCAAAAAGAAACATTCAGTAAAGGGAAAATGCAATGCTTCAGAAACACACCGTAAAGGTATAACAATACCCCGAAAGTAACACACGTTTAGCAAGACTTAATACAAAAGCAAAAAAAAATGTTTTTAGGACACAAACGAAATGACTACTAATATAGACTTCATTGGAATCCCCATGGGTACTAAGTGTGCACCTCTCATTGCAGATCTGTTTCTGTTCTGATACGGACGGGACTTCATGAAAAAACTACAAAATGAAACTGCACACAACAGTGATAAACTAATTTCTATTTTCAACGTTACTATTGACTATCCCCAGTTTTTAGCTGATGTCGACATGATTTATCCACAACAACTAGAACTAAATAAGGCAAACAATGATTCTAAATAATGTCCTTTTCTGGATCTAAGTATCATAATTGACTCTGGTAAAATAAAAACTAAAATTTATGATAAAAGGGATGATTTTGATTTTACTATTACTAATTTCCCCTTTCTTGACGGCGACGTTCCCCTAGTTCCATCCTAAGAGGTGTATATATCTCAACTTGTACGATTCGCTCGCATTTGTTCTACCATGGACGATTTTAATGAGCGTAACCTTACTCTCACATCCAAACTTTTACAACAAGGTCACAGATTTCATAAATTTTTAAACACTTTTAAGAAATTTACAGAAGACATGAACATTTGATATCTAAATATGACGCGACTCGCAAACAGCTTATATACAAAGGGCATTTTTATGGAAATGTTGTTAAAAATGTCAGAAACTGATAAATAATTCAGAAAAACTGGGACGTAACTTACATTCTTTATGTAATAGTAGTTCTGAACAAATCCGTTAAATTGGCTTTGGATTCCAGTGACCTGAAGACTTTGATATATACTGGCCTCTCACTGATACTGCCGATGTCTAGTGAAATACATGACGACTCTTTACCAAACCCTTTGGGGAGTTTTTCTTCCGTAGTGCGACAGTGTTTTACCAGCAGACTAGGTTCCTTTAGCTAGCCGGTAGTTAAGCGGCGAGCACTCTTTGACCCATCTTTCTAAATAACGTTTTGTCATATGCTTTTCTTTTCCAAGATAGTGGTCATTGAGTTAGTAGTCTACCTGTATTGAGTTTTATTCGCATGTTTATTATACTTTAGGGAAACGGGATAGAAAAAGGGATAGAGAAAGGGGATGTTTGGGTACCCATAGACCGGTTTTACCCTACCACTGGCTTTTGCTAGTGCCGGTACCAAGTCCGGCTATCCCGAGTTGCTATCGTTATTTATATTTGTCTCTTGTTTTCATTCTTGTTTTTCAAATGCAGTTCGCTTGTAAATTGTGGCATGTGGTTGTAGTTCCTGGCCATTGTAGGTGTTTACTGTTGTCCTGTTTTTGTAATTCGACAGTAACGGCAATTTATAACGGTATTTAGATTCCTGTGTATATCTGGAAAAAGTTGTGACCGGCTCAGAGAAAAGGATTGCATAAACAAGTAAAGTTTTTATTTTTCAGAATTATTATGAAATGGGTTACGGACATGATATAAACTGGCAAGTCTCTTGTCCATTCACATCCAAGATGTTTTCTAGGTTAGACACAGCCTTTATGGAGGAGTCTCGGTAAGTATGGTACTAGGGATGGGTCCAAAATTTGACAATACTTCCAAGTTATTTTCATAAACATTACTTTTTATCTGCAAGCATTTTTACTTTTATTGTCGAATAAAAACAAGTTTACAACCAATATCTTGAACATGTAATTTTCATACGTTTATTACGTTTATATCAGTTATGAGATAAAATTGTTCAATGATGATAACGACTTTACAAAACCTCTGTGGTATTTTGAACATCGCCCTGGCATTGGAGATTTGATTTGAGATCGATATGTAGAAATTGCAGGTGCTGATTTTATGTTTGTTGATGATCCCGCATCTGTCAGTATAGCAGCATGGATGTAGCGTTGCTCGACATCTATCAATGGATTCCGCTCAATTCGATGCTAGGTGCCGTCTCAAACTTACTGTGAGGCATAAGCAAAGCTCATTGTTTATGGCCTTGTGGTTACTTCAAGGTGAAGAACAACAATGAAAGCGTTATTCCATTAATTGTTTTTCCATGAATTTGTGAAGACTTTGTCTCATATGCATTTAATCCATATCCTTTGATTGTTTATGCCAGAAGCATATTTTATTTTTTTTTTAGTTTTCTTGTTTATTAGTATGTGTATATAGTGGAGTCTGCGATGCACGGGATACATGCACTTATTACAGAATTCAAATCGCAGCCACTGTCAAGCTTAAACTGATAAGTTTTGAATAAGTGTGAACACTGTTGTATTACAAAGTTGATGAGAAAAGATGCATTGGAATATGATTGTGAATATGTGTAGCATTTTTGCCAGGATTCCAAAATTATATTAACACAACTGTATTCACCAAATATGAAGTAACATCATACTAGCATGTACAACCATAAGGATGCTTTGACTGGGTCTTAAAAATAACCATAACAAAATAATAAATATTGTTACTTTAAAACATATGTTTCGAAATTTTATCACTAATATCTCTGATATTCTTTTAAATTTTGACTTGGTAAACTTTTTTCACTTTTTTGCAGACGAGCACAAATAGATATAGGTTTTGGACATACTGATACTATCCTACCATTATACACTGCGTTTGGATTATTTAAAGATTCTGTAAAACTACAGGCTGACAACTACAATATTCTAAGGAACAGAAAATTTAGAACAAGTCTGATTGGTCCATTTTCCGCCAGTTTTGGCGTTGGTTTGTACAAATGTGACATCAGTAATGAGTTCACTGTACGACTATTTGTGAACGAAGACATAGTAAATATTCCAGCGTGCAACCAAACTACCTGTACCTATTCAGAGTTTAAAACTTTCTATAGTAACCTTGCTGACTGTAATTTTGAGAAAATATGCGAGTCTACAAACAGTGCTGTTCGTTGGACGATTCTACAAGTAGTACCGTTCATGTTGATTCTTAGAACTATCTTTATCTAGTATTCAGTCTGAAACAATTACCATATTCAGAGCCCTGAGATCATATATGCTATACTAACCACATAATAATAAGCATACTGAAGGCATCTTGATCTTTAGTTTAACAAAACCTGCTATATCCAGGATGAAATTTTACAGCACATGCACTTGCATAATTCAAAATTGTTTCCTTCTCCTGCCTATAAGAATTGATTTTCATAAATACATGTTAATTTCTCCAATGTATGTGCTTAAACGTGCTACCCCAGGACTGCTGTATTCCAGCATCAGAATTACATAGTACAGTCTTATATTTTGTCTACATATTTTTTTTGACACAAACGTAATAATTATAGTCTTTTTCTTTTTTCATTTTCGTCTCTTATTCATTGTGCATAATAATTAAGTCTATTTTGTGAAAAAAAACAACGTCTTGATACTGATCAACCATATATACTGTCATCATACTCTGGTTTATGTATTGCTTCCATTTAATTGTCACTATACGTATGTTTACATAATTTTTATAACTTGTTGTCTTTGTTTTCTATTTCATTGACCTCACTGATAAATATACAATGAAAAGGTTCCCAAATAAGATTGCCTCCGATCGCGTGGATTTAACAGAGTCCTTGGTGTCTTAGATATGGTGTACTTGTACTTGAGATTATATCTCATGTGTACACTTTGTTCAGTTGCTATTATCTAAATTTATGTAAGTTTAACTCCTTCCATCGTAGTTTTGTCCATAGCTTAATTTATAATATTTCGTTTGGTTTTATGCATTTTAAACATTTCTTTAAAATATGGATTTCCTATGTTTGGGTTCTAGTGCTGCTGATGAGGAATTTATTTCCGAAATGACCATACAGCTCATTAAAATTATTGCAGTTGGATTTAAAACATGTGTTATGTTCTCATGTTCATTTACTCCATATCCTGTAGTAAAATATGGAATCATGATACACACGTACCATACAATGGATGCTTATTCCATTAAAACCAAAGAAAGTTAGTTCCAAACCGACAGAGTGAGTGAATTTGACAAAGGATGTTGAATAAAGAATCACAAATAAATAAAATATGCCCCATATGTTAATTTTCTTATTTGCTGAGCACGTTTTTTGAGAGTTAGCTTAGCACTATTATTTTGCTCGTATGTTACTTGAAAAAATCGTACTCCAAAATTCTTGATCAGTGTCCAAAAGTGATATAAGACTGTCTTTTTGCAGTGTTAATCGTATGACACACTAACCATCTTTTTGAAGATCCTGTATAACAAAGATCCTTTGGAAAGACAATAGTCTGTCCGACACAAACAAGATTCTGATTTCGTACGATGATCCTTTGGAAACACACAGGGTCCAGATTTAACATAAACATTCTTTGGGTACATACACGGTCCTTATAAAGATCCTGATTTATTATGACGATATTGTGTGCAAGAAATAATCGGATTTATTATAAGAGACCGACCATTTAACTTGAAAAAGGGGGGGGGGTTATTTATTTAATTTTTTTTTTAAATTATTTATTTTTTTAACTAGTATAAACAAAATATTTTTTTTGAAAATAAGCATTATTTTTTTTTGGCAGAAAGCCCCCTGCAGAATATTTTTTTTTCATCCTTTCTGCAGCCAAAATATTTTTTCACTTAAAATCAGGTTCAGATTATTTTTTTTCTCGAAAAAAACCATAGCCCCCCCCTTCAGGTTAAATGGTCGGTGCCTAAAGATCTTTTAAGGTATTATACGACCCTGATTTATAACGTTGGGTGATGGGTGATGAGCCTGTGGTCATTTTAAGCATTCATGTTTATTACAAAAATCTCTTTGGCACATACAAAATCATGAATTATTATGATGATCCATTGGTACATACACATTTCTGATTCCTTTCGATCAACCTTTTGGTAAATGCAATATATTCGTATTTATTAATAGAGATCATTTTGCAGATATAAGACCGTTGGACGATGATCCTGTTGTCATGCATTATTAATATTTATTTTATACTTAGCGATTACATCGGCAAACGAATATCGAAGCAAGAACGAGGAAAGGGGAAATTCCAAAATAATAAATCCAAAATCACGGCAATTCACAGCAACACGAATTGAGACAGTATGACAAAGACAAAACAAATAAACAAAAATGAACAAGAACGACACAAAACTAAAGCACTAGCAGTGTGAACCCGTATAAAAACTTAGGTATCATCAGGTGCTCCGGAAGGGTAAGCATAATCTGCAAAGATATGTTATGTTTTTCATATGTAATATAACCGGAAGATCATATACCCAGTGTGATATGGCCATATCAGACCGCTCCTTTCTGAAATATCCTTCAGCCCGGGTGTTATGATAACTGCTAATTGGAAGTATATAACAAACAGATTATGACATGCCACCTCGGGCTGATATGGGGGTCTCGGGATGATAACCATGTATTCAGGTTTATTACAAATATCCATTTGCACATACAAGATCCTGATTTATTATAATGATCCTTTGGGCACATAAAAGATCCTGATTTATTACGATGATCCATTGGCACATACAAGATCCTGATTTAAATGATGATCCTTTTGCACATACAAAATCCTGATTTAATACGATGATCCTTTGGGCACATACAAGACTGGTTCATTTCAATAAACCAGATGGTACATGAAGTGTTCAGTATTCGTATCTATTCATTTTTGCAGATCAGTGTGGCACGTACAAGTAAATGAAACCGAACTGTCAGTCCGAAAACGTATAATCCAAGGTCAATGGCAAAATTGGAAACACAAAGAGTCAAATATATCGTATAAGTACGACATAGAAAAATGGGGAAATATATACAGATGAACAACACGAATTCAATCAAAAACCGTGGGTGAAATCAGGTGAATCGGTAGGAACCAGCTCTCTGTTTAAAGACATCCATCCCGGAAATGAAGTTAAATAAAAAAAAATAAACTCAAGGGAAAGATCTGTCATTTGGAAAACAGATATCTCATAGCTGTCCACAAGATCGTGATGTCGACCGTAAAACTTTGGCGGTGATGAATTCGAGTTGTGGGTTACATAATCTATTGAGCCAGTGTGCCTCTGGATAGCGAATGAGTTGGGAGATGCTGGCACTGTTAAGGTGCTGCTACAAAGAAATGGGAAGATCCCGATTAATTACGGTAATCCTCTTGGTATATACAAGATCCTTATGCATTACGATGATACTTTTCCTTATTACGATGATCCTTTGGGCACATACCAGATCGTGATTTACTTCATAGTTTCTTTCGGAGATGCCGATTTCGCTGCATTAAATGTGAGTAAAATGGATAAACATGCGTTTACTACTGCCTGTCAATGTCCACAGAGGTAAATCCAGTCAGTGTTTTATGTGTGTATGTGCATTATAATTTTTTTTCATCCCGAGTAGCAAGATGAAGACAACGTGTCTTTCTTGTCTTGTTTCAAATTTCTTAAGTGTAATGTGTACTGACACTATTCAGCACTTATACTCCCCACGTCTTGGTAAATGATTATATGGAATTGATACCAGACGTGCAATGATTTTGTTATCACTTTGCGTCATTCGTATTCAACCCATCCAAACCTTTGCTGAAGGTTTTTTTAATCATTTTAATAACTTATAGTGACGAACAATATTTGTAGAGGCCTTGTCTCATGTGCTTTTACTCCATATCCTTTCATTGTTTATATGATAAAATGTAAAGTAAATTGCAAAAATAATCTGTATTTGAAAGACTACATTTAACAATTACGGCATGTTAACATTTTTTCCATATATTTAAAAACTAAAAAAGAAAAATGTTAAATCTAAAATTGCAAATCTGGTTAGCATCTAAAGGAGTACATTTCACAAAGTTTGTTTAATAATTTTTTATTTGCTGTGTTTTACAAATGGGGAGGTAAAAGTAAATGTTAAAATTCGTTTTGGAATGACAACATATTCATCAGTGCAAATTAAAAATATGCAAAACACAATAGGACAATTACAAAACATGCCAAGAAGGCTAAAAGTACACAAAGTAAACTGGCACCATTGCAAGGACACCCAATGAGAGCGTGAGCATTCCTTGTATGTTTCCAGTGTGATCCTTGTATGTTTCCAGTGGGATCCTTGTATGATAATAACTTTTTCAAAAGTTAGATATATATAAGAAATAACTTCATTATCTTTTTTAAGTGCGTGGAGCAGATCTTGCTTACCCTTCCAGAGCACCTAATGGTACCTCAGTTTTTGTAGGGGTTTATGCTGCTGAGTGGTTTAGTTTTGTGGCGTTCTTGTTCACTTCTGTTTACGTGTTTTGTCCTTTCATAGCTGTCTCAATACGTGTTGGTATGAATTGTATTTTGGAATCCACGACCTTTCATCGTTTTTACTTCCGTTTTCTTTTATCGATGTATTTTCAAGAAGGCCAGTGTTAAATTCTTAGGTATCCCAAATACGATTTAATTTAATGCATGTTCATATCAGGAATGTGAAAATGTTGATGACGGAAATACTTTTTGTTCACACTTATCTGCATAGCATGGATATATTTCTTACTTTCTAGAATTTTATTTTAGTTAGAGTGTTTAGTTAAGAAATATTTTGGATATCAAAACATAATACTTTGAAAAGCTTGGTTAAAACGGGGTCGCCGCTGGTCAGTTGACCCATTTTAAAAATGCTGCTTGAACCAACGAACAATTTTTGATGTCTTAAAAAATTAATCTTCATGAACTGAAGAGACATAAGTTGTCGAAATGGCCATATACAGAATCTAAATTTACATTGACTCCAGTATTTTATTATTTATTACCACTTGGCCGATGCCTCTGTTAGGGAAAACAACGGGAGTAGAATACCGAAGGAACAAAGGGGTGAAATTCACAAAAATCGAAGTCCAAAGACAGGGCAAAAACGAGAACACAGAAAACAATGACGCTAGACACAAAAACAATGACGCCAGACAGACACAAAGCACAGAACCAGAAACCACAACATTCAGAACAAAGACAGACACTCACAGTAACCGGAGTGTTAGTCCTCGAGGGTATTCACCAATCAAGTAGTCAGTACTTCGGTACTGATCCGGAAACCGATTTTATCTGAAAACTTGCAATATCTAAATTTTATAAGATTTTTCCTAAAACTAAGGATAACTCCCTTTGCATAGCCCTGTCCTTAGTTTTTTTTTTTTTTTTTTTTTTGGCTTTCCATTAACATCTCTTTCGTTATTTGTGCTCTATCAGTTTAAACAAGTTTCTGGTCTGTGGTCTTCCAAATATTTCATTTGATTTGCAACGATGAGACAAAGGTTATCGAAATGGCCATATGCAAAAACTAATTTTTAACTTCGGTATTTTATCGATAGTATTGTTAAACTTCTGTAAATCATTCTGGATGAATCAAAACTATGAGCGATTGTTATACCAACTCCAGACTGTGTCTAAGGAAAATGTATAATCAAGAAATGTGTATGTTCCGGACCATACGCGTACGGTCTGGACCATATGCGTATTTTTTTTTCTTCAAAATTCGTGTATGGTCGGACCGTACGCGAATTTCGGACCGTACGCATACGGTCGAGTTAATATAAGCAAAATATTAATGATATGATATATTATCTAATAAAACAAATACGGAAGTGCAAATCCCGGTTACATATGTTTTATGTACGATTTCACCTAAACCTGAACTGTTTTTTTTTGTTAATACTCTGTTTAGTTATAAACTTGTGAACATGCCGTGAGAAAATACGTTACAAAAAACTGAAAGTCATCACTACAGACGTTTTACGGTCGACATCACGATCTTGAGGATCGCTATGGGATATCTGTTTCCCAGATGACAACAGATCTTTCCCTCTACAACTGAAGTTTGTTTTTCCTCTATCGGATTTGACTTTACTATCGGAGTTGTCATGTTCAACACGGCGGGTGTCTTATAAGAAGCAGGAGATGCTTACTCTACCGGTACACCTGATCTCACCCATGGTTTTTATTGGGTCCGTGTTGTTCATCTGTATGTGCGTCTTCATTTTTCTTTTTTGTCCCGTACTCAAGTGGTGTCCTTGTTTCTTAGTGTGTCTGATTTTGCCATGTCCATGGATTTTTCGTTCTTTTGATTTACGGTTCGGTTTTCACTTACTTTAGTAACTAGAGGTGGGAGCAGTCGTAAACGACAGCTTATCCCCTCGCTCGCTGTCAAGAAATAATAACCCATATATAATCTAAAGATGTATGAATGTTGAAAGTACATCAACTGAACATTAAGATCATTGATGTGTAACATGTAGTATCTCAGATATAAATATTAATGGAAACTTTAACCCAAGTCAGTCAAGTATAAAAAGTAGGTCAGAGTGACCAATTATCTGAAGCTGCAACACTCTCAAAGACGCATCCACTGACCAAAGATGATTGATGTGCCACTTGTAGTTTCTCATATATGAACCTTAATGCAAACTTTAACCTGAGTCATTGAAGCATAAGATGTAGGTCAGAGTGACCCAATTATCATCTGAAGCAACATCACTCTCAAAGACGCTTTCACTGACCAAAGGTGATTGATGTGCCATATGTAGTTTCTCAAATATGAACCTTAACACAAACTTTAATCTGAGTCATTGGAGCATAAAATGTAGGTCAGAGTGACCCAATTATCATCTGAAGCAGCATCACACTCCAAGACGCATCCACTGATCAAAGATGATTGATGTGCCATATGTAGTTTCTCAGATATAAACCTTAATGCAAACTTTAACCGGAGTCATTTAAGCATGAAATGTAGGCCAAAGTGACCCAATTATCATCTGGAGTAGCATCACTCCCCAAGACGCATCCACTGACCAAAGATGATTGATGTGCCACATGTAGTTTCTCAGATGTTAACCTTAGCGCAAACTTTAACTGGAGTCATTTAAGCATGAAATGTAGGCCAAAGTGACCCAATTATCATCTGGAGTAGCATCACTCCCCAAGACGCATCCACTGACCAAAGATGATTGATGTGCCACATGTAGTTTCTCAGATGTTAACCTTAACGCAAACTTTAACCGGAGCTGGGACGAACGGACGGATGGATGGACGGACGGACGGGCGAGATGCTATATCCCCTCCCCAACTCCGTTGGGCGAGGGGATAAAAAGGCATCAAAATCAAATATGTAAAAATTTCTTGTAAACGGTGTAAATTCTTAGGGAACATATGTCAAAACAATACGTGTAAAGGTAATCATGTGCTCAGTAATGTCAACAAGAGGGGTAACATCAAAATGTGCAAGGAGGTTAATACTGAAATTCGCAGTATTTTTCCATATCCTGATAACTGACTTTCATTATTTTCTTATTACATATATGAAATATATTTCATTAAAATAAAGGAATTTCTTTAACTACTCATACGGTCAGCATTTAGAAATGCTCCGGCTCGATCAAGACCGTATGAGTATACGCATATGGTCCGGACCGTACGCGTATGGTCTGGACATGTATACTTTTCCCACAATAACTAAACACCAAAATGAAACAAATAAAGGTTTTGATGACATGGACTAATGTAGTCAGAATAACGTGATGTGGATAAATGTTTTAATGGCCACCAAAATCTTTCCTGTAATTATCAATGCATCCTGGTTCCATTTGTTGACCTACCTTTTTAATAATAGAATAAAATCACTGACTGTCAAAAGTCTGACGGCTTATCAGTGGTTGTCCGTGTCTTTATTTTGATTCCAGACAAAACAGACAATGAACTTGGAAACTGAAATTTTAAAGATACGAATTATGGTTTGACTTATACTTTTGTGCTAAATGGCTGAACAAAATTATAACAAAGAAACTAACTAATATAAAAGTCTAATGTATTTTCGTTTGAATTTCATTAATTAACTGACCTTCTTTTTGCCGAACGTCGAATCAAAATGTTGTGTCATTACTGCAGCACTACGCATATCGAGGACCGAGGAGTACCAATCTAGCTGAAAATGTCCAATTTCATTTGGGACATCGGCACGTCATATCATTATGACGGCCATAGAGTTTCTGAAGGGATGAAAGTAACAAAGGCATAACAAATTCCTAATTTAACATGTTTTGAGACAGTGGTTTTTGCTCTATTAAAAATCACTGTATATGCTACATGCTCGACAGTAACGAATCAACGGTGTATTGTACACAAGGTAGGTGTTCTTCAAGATGAAGAACAACAATAAAAGCGTTGTTCCTTTGCTTGTTATGCCCCACCACGAAGTGGAAGGGGCATATAGATTTACCCGTGTCCGTCCCGATGTTAAGTTTTGCGTTTAGGTCCATATATTGGCAACCTCTTGTAGTATTTTGATAATATTACATCACTACTTGCACCTTGATTAGTACTACCAGATTCAGTAACAATTAGGGATCAATGACCTACATTTACGCTTGCGTGACTTTTGTTAAATTTTGCGTTAAGGTTCATTTCTCAACA
>MJUU01055588.1:0-17030 GCA_002080025.1 Modiolus philippinarum | reverse complement strand
AAAAAGATTGTCTGTGAATACATTTCTATAAAAAGCAAAATTCAATATGCATATTTTCTAAAGGAAAGAAATGTTAGAAATATTGATATTTTATGTGAAATATCTGATTGATGTGATTTTGTCTTGTATCTTACATAATTTATCATTTATACTCATCCGGGACCTTTTAAAGTCTTGCATTTCTTGTAAATATGTCTTTATATCGCGTTAACGTATATCAATTTACGTGAGCCAGTATCAAATGTTAGAAAAACATCACGAAAGGATTCTTACAAGTGTTACTCAAATATGGTTCTGCACGGCTTTTATTGCTAGCGTTATGGCATTTATTGTAATTAGCCGAAATCACTCGAATGTATAACCATTTAGATCACAACTTGTACATCCGTGATTCGATGAACTCAATTCCAACAGGGATTTTCCTGAAATTGATTTGCATTAAATGACGTAACACAACACAACAATCCTATAGCACAGATCGGCACAGTAATTAAATCAAGCCAATTAGACAATGACTTTGGTTTACAGATGTGAGTCCCAAGTGGACTAGATGCTCCTAATGACAACTTAAGGAGCTATTGTGATAGAGCGGACATCTTAAAAGTAGCATAGAACACGCAATATAGTATTTACTGTATATCTTCCCACGATAGAAAGAGCAGTACTTCAAAGAATGAATACAGGCCACAAAAAGAACTTTTTTGACTCTTAAGAAATAAATAGTCACCTTGCTATCATGGAAATTTGATTGGCAAAGTTTGGCGTAATGATGTTACTTATCAGTTATATTTCAGGGACGAGATGCATGCCTTTTTGTTTTAGGGAAATTTTTTAATTGCAAACAAATAATTTGAGTTAGTTGTTCATTTTAAGAGGATGTCCGTTGGAAAGTCAAGCAGTGGCAGGCAAATGACAAATTTCGTTTTCAAAAATTTATTAGCATTATGGAATCAAAAACACATATAATCTTTAAAATTATGTTTGGTTTTTAATTTACGATAATGATTTTAGAGAAATAAGTTACATAGAAAGCACTAGAAAATATCAAATAAGGGGAGATAACTCCTTGATTTGTACGGAATTTAGCTGCTTTGTTCAGGAACTTAAATATCATATTTTGAGCCATTCACTGTAGATATGGAACATTGCCTCTTTGCTGGACACTTGTAGAAGTTCAGCTTTGGAATGGAACCCAAAAATTTGGTGGGAAAAAATTATTATGTGCCTGCCATAATATAGGTTCTGCCTGATTTTTTCATTGACAGTCTCTTAAAAACTCCTTGTACGGTAAAGCCTATTTGCATTTTTTTATTGAAAGGAAACTCAGTATATTAAATTAAGCGTGATGTTTTAAGAGAGATACGATTGGTGATACCATTGGTTTAAAATGTACATTGTGTAATTAATTAAGTTGAAGTACGTCTTAATGACTCGACAGATGATAAGAAGTAATTTGATTTCTCCCAGTGTCAGTGTATTTAAAAGAAAAAATAAGATGTACTCCAAATTTATTTTTCACTTCCGAGCCAATTTTTAAGATAAAAAAAAATTTGATGTAATTCCGAATTGATTATAATGGAAAATGGAAAATTAACTTCTTGTCAAAATGAACTCTGTAATTCCTACTTCTAATACATTTGATTCATACACAAGTGGTCCGTTAAGAATCTAAGACTTCATATTATTGGTAAGATTCGACGAGTATATTAACAAAAAAAAAAAAAAAAAAAAACAAAAAAAACAAAACAAACAAAAAAAATAAAAACAAATAACAAAAAACAAAACAAAAAACAAAAACATAAAACAATCCCCCACAAAAAACAGAACAGAATTCTATTTTTAATTATTGAGAAAATAAAAGAAATAATGCTCCGCCGGCACCGAAACACCGAAAAAGTATTTTTTCGGACGTTCTCTGAAATTTATTTCAATTTTACGCTCTGAAATTGAAATTTGATTTCAATTTTACTGAAGACTGTAATAAACATATGATAATGAATGATCTCTTGTCTTCTGAATTATATCATGATAATAATAGAAGCTTAAAATATAATTATTAAAAAAAATATATGAAATATAAAAAAAATATTTGAAATGCAAATCAATCACTTAAAGCCGCTGAACGAAATTTTATTTTATCGCCAAAGCTGAGATGCTGAAAGCACGAAATATTATGAAAATTAAAGAAAACAAAACACAAGTATCAAAAAATAGAAAACTTTATGCACCCCTGTTTGCGATGTTAACACATGGAAGGATCGGAATAATGAGGGTCTTCCACAATTATATAAATATGAATTTATATTTTCAGATTCACACTTGCTCGTAAAACAAGACCTACACGAAGACAGAATGAGGCATTTATATGACCAGTATCGTTCTTTCTTTGAACAGCCATCGCCACATATTGTGGCAAACAGTTCATTCAATCCAGAATACAGCAACGGGTATCGAAGTCCTGATCGAGAACGTCTTTTGATTGGTCACACCTGTAACTGCTTTGACTGTAAACCATGGCTGAAAACATATTATTCACGAAATGATGAACTTTTAGAAAAACAGAACATTTCTCCAACCAGCAGTGTGTCGTCTGCCGACAAGACTTTTATTGAAGAA
The DNA here is from genome assembly GCA_002080025.1 of Modiolus philippinarum. Taxonomy (NCBI): domain Eukaryota; kingdom Metazoa; phylum Mollusca; class Bivalvia; order Mytilida; family Modiolidae; genus Modiolus; species Modiolus philippinarum. Next base: position 14,414 of record MJUU01055588.1, on the reverse strand, counting down.
TTAAAAGAGACAGATTCAGTGCAGCGCAACTTCCGTTGTAAAGAATGTGGTAAAGGGTTCAAGCGATCATCTACATTGAACACACATATGCTGATACATAGCGACACACGTCCCTATCCATGTAATTTCTGTGGAAAGCGTTTTCATCAAAAGTCGGATATGAAGAAACATACTTACATACACACAGGTATTGACGACTCTAAATTAATTTGGAAGCATACAAACACCTAAATTAAATTTATTACTTATAATATATCCAAATATTTTTATACACATGCATATATTTCATTAAATATAGTTCAAATAATATATCTTAATACCTTACATTCACATTCACAGAAAACAAGAAAAATTCATGCGACTTGATGAACCATGCACATCAAGTACAATTGTTTCCGTATCGATATTTCCGGCTAACTCAAATTCCTTTTCGAATATGCAATTCCAAGAACATTTCCTGGAAATAATAACCTCAATTCATATCGGAGTTATTCAATTAGTCTATAGGGTAAGCAAATGCACCAACAATCCCATATATTTGGTCATTTATGAAACGTGTAAAACAAAAGTCGTGACAATGATAAAGTCAAATCACCAAGCAATTCAGTGCAAGCGATAGTTACTAATACGGTTGACTGACGTATTTTAAAACTGCTTTGATCACAGTATAGGAACCTGTGCGCCTGAAATATCTGTCTTACGGTTCAATCTGTAGGCTGTAGAACGTTTTAACAGGTAAACATGTGAAACAGCATACATTTACATATTGTCAATGACTTAGGAAATTTTTGAAGTTTGTAAAGTTCGCCCAACGCGTATGAATGATTAATGTATTCGAAGATGATGTTATTTACAAGTAGCCTGTTGATTTCAAATTCAAAAATCTATATTCAAACGTGAAATAAACAGTCATAAAACAGAAATAGAGCTATTTCTTTGCTTGTCTTTATATTTATATAGCTAGCATATTGTATCATTAACTGCATATACAAAGCCAGATAATCATATGCACTTTCGTTTTGATAGCGAAAATATCATTTAAACAAAATTGTCGACTGTATACTGTCTACGGTAGTACTGTAAGTCTGTTTACTGTCTTATCAAGAAAACAGTTGTAGGCTGACTGATTTAATATTTTTATTGAAATGAGCAGTATTTAGCCGGACCATGCAATTTTATTATGTTTTTGCAACTTGAAGTGTTATATGTTAAAATGGACCGTGTCAGCAGACATTTTTGTTACTTTGTGAATGAAACTTTTACTGTTTCGAAGAAATATTTCACTACATCATAGAAGCACGCAAAAAAGAAATATCCGAACACATTTGAAAAAAAACACGAAAAATGGCAGGATATATAACTTTGAATTATAACTCATGGCTAATAGACTGTATTAGATTACATTTGAAATAAAGAAATAGGGCCATAAAGCCGTGAATTTTGTTCATAACTTGGGATATTTTCAGAATAATCTCACATGATGTCGTAAAATCGTGTAACTGGGTAGTCTCTGGTATTTGTACTTCCAATGAGTAAAATTAATATATGCAACGCGTGTATGTTTTTTTTACATGTAAGCAGCCGAAGATGGCTGTAAATAACATTTTCTCTATATTTAAGCCATTTTACAGTACTTGAAGGACACCGAGAACCAAAACCATTTTTGCGAGTGTATAAACATTTGCCCTTCCAAAAGACTGTTAGTATAGTTTGATTCTGTATGTACTATACAGCGAATTTTAACAAAAATTGCCGAAATCTGTCAAAATTGCAATGAAATTGCAAATTCAGTGGCTGAATCTTTCATCTAAAAGTATGAAAATGCATTTGAATTGATTTTCTTATCTTATAACAGATGACCTGATAACACAATTTGGGCAAAAATTTAATACATTCACATAAACTGGTATGCTGAAGGAAATAAAATCACAAGTAAGTGACCCCACCTCTTTAAACTGATCATCAATAATAAAAACCAAATCTTAAAAAAAATCAAGGGTTGGAATTTGATCTGTGTTGTCTTAATTAAGCTCATCTGATAATTTTGATGGCGTTCCATTTAGTGACATTGGCGGATCCAACCCTTGGAACCCTCAGCCTTTTAAGGAAAAAAGTTTAAATACCAGCAAAATTTACGCAAAACTGACCAAAAAAATGGCCTGAAACCCTTTTTTTCTGGAAAATCATTGGATCCCCCTTTTCGGAAGCTGGATCCGCCGGTGATTTAACATGTGAAATTAATTCTCTTTCTTGTAGTAAAGTACACTTGTATAAACCTGCATAGTCTTACAAAAGTAACGGAATCAACTCGTGCTTGTATACATAAAATAATAATAAGAATACACTGCTTATTGATAGGAATTCAATTGTCTATAGACCTCTATAGACAATATTACAAAATGCTTGTACCATATCGGTTGCCCTTTCTGTAATTTCTTTTCGTCTGGTGGTCTTGCGTGTTTGTAGCATGAGAGGAACCAAACTTCATACCTTCCATACAACTTACCTGTCAAGTTTGGTCAGCCAGCGGATTTTTTGGTAAGATCAAGATAATCTCAAAGGAAAAAATCTGCAGTGAGAGCCAGGTTTGTGAATATTTTGAAAAGAAATCAGTAAATTGTGAAAGACCTTGCCTACGCCATCTTATTACAGTTTGCTTCAGCAGTTTCAGAGGCGATGATCGATATATCTCAGGACAATTTCAATATGATTTCTAAAAGTAAAATGAATAAGGGGAAGGTCAAAATTGTTGTATACTTTAAAAACATGTTCAAAATAGCGGAAGACAAAGCGTAATATCTTCAGATTATTTACAGTTTAAGAGATACACACGGAGAAATGAATTACCGGAAACATTCTGCCGAAACAGACTCGCAATAGTGGTGTAAAGATACACCGGTATATCGATATATCGCGATATTTTTCAACAAACTCTGTACATCGGTACGGAATCCAGCGTATCGATACTTATCGTCCTCGATTTCTGCTAAGAGTTCAGAATCAGTACCACCTAAATGCTTGAAATTTACTGGTTTTGGTATGAAAAAGTGATATAAAGGAAAAACAAATGTATTAATCTACGTGAAAATAAACACTCTTGTGCTACTTAAGAATATCTTACTATTTTATCACTTTTTATCACATAAAATAGTAAAATGAAGAAGATTTAAAATGTAATGAAACTGAGAAATCAGATGACGATACGTATCGATATGAATCACGATACGCCTGCGTTGTATCGCTATATCATAATACAATATTTTATTCACGAAACTCAACCCTAACTCGCAAGGTCAAGAACAACAATAAAAGTGTGTTTTTTGCCATGTATTTGAAGAGACTTTGTCTCATGTGCTCCATATCCCTTTACTGTTTATCGCAAATAGCTGAAATTTCATTTTTTACCGTGTTTTTGATATCTTAGGTTGTTAAATATTCGTTAAACAGCATACAAAACAACCGTAAGTAAGACTTACAGTCTGTGATAAAAGTTACTTTAAACAGCCTACATAATTCATTTTTTAAAACAACGATTTTCTTGGCAATGCAGCTACAAATGATGTTGAAATTTGGCATGCAAGTAATAATTATCTTTTATAGTTGCCCCAAGAAGTGTGAGCAATGTAAGTTTAGCTTTTCGTGTAAAACGGAGAAAAAAAAAATTTTTGTAACGCAATGTATTGGCATTAATTACAAGAAATCACAATAACGGATAAAGACATATTTGACAGTCTGTTAGATGAATAATAAACCCCTTTTCGTGCACGAAATATTTCCTTTTTAACAACAAAACATGAAAAACTTATCTGGCATACTCTGTTGAAGTGGATTTTCTACGAAAAACGTTCTACAGCCTACAGATAGAACCGTAAGACAGATATTTTAGGCGCACAGGTTCCTATACTGTGTTGATAGAGAATGCTGTACCATAATAATGGTTTTAATTGCCAATCAGACTAAACATCGTTTTACCGTGAAACAATAAGTGGTTAGTCCTAAAAATGCAATTAAGTCACAAAAGTCTGAATAACTAACAATTGTCTCAACATAATGATTTGATTTAATAGGTTTACACACTCACGGATAGTATCGCTCTTTCTTGGCTCTATTAAATGGTCAAATCATGAGACAGTTAAATGTTATAGCATTTTGTGATCAACTATCCCTTTTTATATTGTTTTATTTTGACGAATGCCTCATACGGAATTCATTTTATTTTCAGGTGAAAAGCCACATAAATGTATTGTGTGTGGAAAAGCCTTCAGTCAATCCTCAAACCTGATAACTCATACACGAAAGCACACTGGATTTAAGCCATTCTCTTGTGACAGATGTGGTAGATCATTTCAACGTAAAGTGGACTTGAGACGTCATCACGAAGCGTCACACTAGTATCGTGCAATTTTGTTTGAAAAAAATTAAAATTGTGAGCTTGTTAATAAGACTTGTAGGTCTAGTCCATTTCTGAAACTTTTTTATACATATGAAGATACTTTTGTATAGTAAATTTCGGTGTGATATGAAAGGTGACGTAGCAAGCGCCAAACTGACGCAGAAGCACACCATATGAGAAAAAAGAGGAGATTTGGGTTAGTTTCTTTTCGGAGCATATGGAAGCACTTGCCCGTGCTTAGAGGGTATCTACGCCATCGATGACGATACTTACAATTCTCTTTGGGAAAACAATCGTTCCAAAGCCATTTCAATTCAATACTAGTGTTTAGTATTTAGTTAGCAATTATGCACCGAAACGTTTGGAGAGTATGGCATGTTATAATACTCAATAAAAAGATTTAGCTACACTTTTTATGTATGTGAAAACAATTAGCATTCAGTCAATAGGACATGCACAACAATTGTCATTTTATGTTAGATTTGCATTTAATCATCTATGGGTGATATCGCTGAAAAAATACAATAAATACCCAAGTTGCATTAAAAACGGAAATATCACTGAAAAAATAGGGGATAGCTTCCTCTGCCACCCTTTCCCAAAATTACTCGCTTCTACCTCACCTGGATTGGAAACGACGTATTACATTCCCGGAAGTTTTTTTTTTCAAATGATAATTATTGCATTTCAACTTGAAATGGAAAAAATTACGTTTTCGACAATCTACCTCTGTTTTTCCTCACTATTTTGAATTATATTATATTTGTTTTAAAATTTAAAAAATGTCGATAATTGTAAAATGTATAATAGCATATATTCATAAATCCTATAAAACTTGAAATCAAGTGAATAAAACTGACACAATGGTCAGACAGGCCCCCATTTTAGACCCACCAAATGTACTTTCGAGTTTTTTTTTTTTTACAAAAATCGTATTTGTTGGCTGTAAAAGTAATATTACCGATATTTTAAGAATAAAAGAGAAGAAAATCGCTAAAATTCTAAGTTAAAAGGAATAAAGTTAAATATTTATTTATTGTATTTGAACTTTTTTTCTTTTTCTTTTTATTGGTAAAATAGTTCAAAACTAAATATCTAAATTGAGGGTTCTAGTACAAAATATTTTACAAAGGTAATAAAAGTCATTCCAAGACGGCTAATTTTATCTTTAATAGTAATAAATATATTTACTCTTAAAAAGTAAACATTAAAACTTTTTTCTGGGAGGTAATGTATTTCATATCCGTGATAAAAACATTATACAAATTAAANCAGATGNATTTACTCTCTGCATATGCGCATTTCGACAACTTATGTCTCATCAGTGCAGATAAAATCTAAACGTTTGGAAGACCATTAACTCAAAGATGTTTAAAACTGATAGAGAACCAATAATCAATGTGATCTAAATTTGAAGCCAAAATCAGCTAAGGACAGAGCTTTGCATGAGGGAGATACTCCTTAGTTTTTAATAAAATTTACAAAATTTTAGATATTGGAATGTTTCAAAAATATTCGGCTTTCGGGTCAGCACCGAAGTACTGACTACTGGGCTGGTGAATACCCTCGGGGACTTACAGTCCAAAATTACTCGCTTCTACCTCACCTGGATTGGAAACGACGTATTACATTCCCGGAAGTTTTTTTTTCAAATGATAATTATTGCATTTCAACTTGAAATGGAAAAATTTACGTTTTCGACAATCTACCTCTGTTTTTCCTCACTATTTTGAATTATATTATATTTGTTTTAAAATTTAAAAAATGTCGATAATTGTAAAAGGTATAATAGCATATATTCATAAATCCTATTAAACTTGAAATCAAGTGAATAAAACTGACACAATGGTCAAACAGGCCCCCATTTTAGACCCACCAAATGTACTTTCGAGTTTTTTTTTTACAAAAATCCTATTTGTTGGCTGTTAAAGTAATATTACCGATATTTTAAGAATAAAAGAGAAGAAAATCGCTAAAATTCTAAGTTAAAAGGAATGAAGTTAAATATTTATTTATTGTATTTGAACTTTTTTTCTTTTTCTTTTTATTGGTAAAATAGTTCAAAACTAAATATCTAAATTGAGGGTTCTAGTACAAAATATTTTACAAAGGTAATAAAAGTCATTCCAAGACGGCTAATTTTATCTTTAATAGTAATAAATATATTTACTCTTAAAAAGTAAACATTAAAACTTTTTTTCTGGGAGGTAATGTATTTCATATCCGTGATAAAAACATTATACAAATTAAATGCCATTGACACGAGAAAGGAATTTCTCTCGTTGCGCATAAGCCCAGGTGATTAAGATATTTTTTATGATACACAGACATTCCTCACAGAAGCTAAATCGGTCATATTTTGCTATGCTGACGTCATATTTTGTCCAATTGTCGTGTTCACACGCGTAATACGTTGAATGAAGAATCTATAAAAAAAATATTGCAATAAACAATAGATTTAATGTGCAAAAATAGTAATGGTGGATTACATGATACCCCGCCACGTTTCACAAAATTTCTAAGTTAAAAGGGGCATAACTCCACAACGATGTGTACCACTGAACCTAAAACTATACTTGGCCTGTGTTTTGTGGTAAACAATTTACATACCATGTTTGCAGACAGTATGTTATTTCATGCACAAGTTATGAGTACAAAACCCCAAAATTTGCAAAATTTCAAAGTTTCAAGGGGCATAACTCCAGAACCCAAAATCGATCTTGACCTGAGTTTTGTGGTAATCTTGACCTTGTGTTATTTCGTTCACAAGTTATCAGTCGGAAACCCTAAAATTCGCAAAATTTCAAAGTTTNAAGGGGCATAACTCCAGAACCCCTTGGACCTTGGAACCCAAAATCGAACCTGACCTGAGTTTTGTGGTAAACAACTTACATACCAAGTTTGAAGACCTTGAGTTATTTCGTTCACAAGTTATCAGTTGGAAACCCTAAAATTCGCAACATTTCAAAGTTTCAAGGGCCATAACTCCAGAACACTTTGGACCTCGGAACCCAAAATCGATCTTGACCTGAGTTTTGTGGTAATCAATTTACATACCAAGTTTGAAGACCTTGTGTTATTTCGTTCACAAGTTATCAGTCGGAAACCCTAAAATTCGCAAAATTTCAAAGTTTAAAGGGGCATAACTCCAGAACCCCTTGAACCTTGGAACCCAAAATCAAACCTGACCTGAGTTTTGTGGTAAACAACTTACATACCAAGTTTGAAGGTCTTGAGTTATTTCGTTCACAAGTTATCAGTTGGAAACCCAAAAATTCGCAAAATTTCAAAGTTTCAAGGGCCATAACTCCAGAACACTTTGGACCTCTGAATCCAAAATCGAACTTGACCTGAGTTTTGTAGTAAACAACTTACATACCAAGTTTGAAGACCTTGTGTTATTTCGGACGGACGGACACACGACTGAGGGTATCACATAATACCTCGCCACTTCGTGTGGCGGGGTATAAAAATAGAAATTTCAGCTTTTTCCACTTAATATGCAGTTTCATGTATCATTTCGTGAATTACCAGCTAAAGAAATAAAGGACATTTTGTTTTTGATACGGACTTCATCACGGCGTAACGCATCAAGCTCGCATTACGGGCTCACTTGCCGTGAAAAAGTCCGTATCAAAAATCAAAGCCCCGATGGAGCTGAAACTCGAAAGCTGCTGCATACGTCTGCATGTATCAAATTATTCCGTAATACGTGAAAATAATCGGATTGTGTGATTTCGTTTTAGTTTAGCTTTGTGGCGTTCTTGTTCATTTTTGTTTATTTGTTTTGTCTTTGTCATACTGTCTCAATTCGTGTTGCTGTGAATTGCCGTGATTTTGGATTTATGACCCTTTCCCCGTTATTGCTTCGGTATTCGTTTGCCGATGTATTCGTATGCATATCGATTTCATTGCTATAAATATATGCAATACACATGTCACAGATAAACAAATGTTATTTTCATCCTTGACAAATTACTGCGCGATAGGCTCGTTGATCCGAGAGGCAATATAAAAAACGAGCAATTTGATAAATACAGATTAATACATGGGCATTTCCATATTGGTCGGGTTATCATCCCGAGACACCCATATTGGCCCGAGACAAAGTCGAGGGACAATGTGGGTCGAGGGATGATAATCAGGTCAATATGGAAATGCACATGTATTAAACTTTTTATAACATACTTCCGACGTTTAGAAATGCCAGGCCGATATGGACCGGACATCGTTTATTTGCCCAGGCCAATATGAACCGGAAGTCGTTTATTTTGTCTCAGATACACGAGGAGCATAAAATAACTTATTATTTTCCCGGGGTTTGAAAATATGGACAGTTTACTTCCGGTCATATTGATCATGCAAAAACGCTTTTATTTCTACTAAGTATGTAATAAACATGCATATTGTTTTCAATTTAATATAACAACATCGTATTCAACTCAAGAAAATGAAGAAATATATCTTAAATACACAATGTATACGATTTTGAAAGAAACTTGCGCACTTTATTTTATCGGAAGCACGTAGATCATCTTTTAGAGCTGTTAATAGGCTTGAAGCCTCACGTGATTTTTTCTTGTCATTTTAACAACTCTCCAGCCATTTCATGGCTTCTGAGTTAACTAAATGTCCTATATTCCTGACGTGCAATTTCATAGCTCAACGTCATGAGCAACAAAGAGCTTTTTCGCGATAAATGCTTCTTGTCCATTAATACGCTCCGAAGTAAAACAGTAATAGTGACGTTAAATATAGTGACAGCATTGTTTTTATATTAATGGATTGAAATTATTAGAAATAAAAAATAATTTTGGATGCGTTTATTGATGTGTAAACGCGGCCATTCACTCACAAACTTAACATAAAGTCTTTCGGTCTTTATTCAGATTGTGAGTGAGCCGGTCACATTTACACATCAATAACTCCCTCAAAATTGCTTTTATTCCTATTGTATAACATACCTTAATTGCTGCTTCAAAGGAAATATTTTTTTTAGTTTAAGATGCCATAACACAAAAGAGGTATCGATCCCTTAAGCAAACATTTGCTTTAAGCATATTATAGCTAACTTTAATATCTAAAAGCTATTTGACAAGTGAAATTTAATATTTTATTTAAACATTGAAGGTACAGATTATTTGAATAATTTTAGGGTGGCTATGCAATAAATACATCGGCAAACGAATATCTGAGCAAGAATGGGGAAAGGAGGAATTCTAAAATTATAAATCCAAAATCACGGCAATTCATATTCAACACGAATTGAGACAGTATGGCAAAGACAAAACATATAAAACAAAAAAGAACAAGAACGCCACATTACTAAAGCACTAGCAGTGTGAACCCCTACACAACATGAGGTATCATTAGATGCTCTGGAAGGGTAAGCATGATCTGCTCTACGCAAAAAGCAGGGAAAAAGAATCAAAGCAATGCAACACAATAAATTTCTAACAAACATTGTTGGAAATTGATTCAACACTAATATGTAACTACATCTAAACTGAACATGTATAAAAGCCCAAAAAACATACGTAATCATAATGATGACTGAAAATTTTATTGTTAGATCTGTTCTTATCATATTTTGAAAACCTATTTTCTTTGTATTCATTTGTTTAAGCATTCTAATAAAATTTCATCAAAATCTTGTTATTTCATTACGGTGGCCAGCATTGAACAATTGAATATACGATTTCTGTTTGAGCAGGACTGAGAAAAAATGTTTATCAAAAGGGAGTACAGTAAACAAAATTTTCACTTAATCGCTCCCCTTTTCAATCAACCCAATCAAAATACTGATATTCCTAAATGACCAAAGAACATTCTATAAAATTAAGTCAACAGTGTGTATGATGTCATAAAAAGCACGTGTGTTTTGTGGGCATGTGGTGTCTTTGGTCTCCCGTCTTCTGCTGTTCTTGCTTTTGCCTTGTCTCTGGACTTTGATTTGTGTTATCTTGTGCTTTGTTCCTTCGGTATTCTGCTGCCGTTGTTCTATTTAATTTCTGTATAAATAGTTATCGATCTCACTCATGGTTATTATTGGGTCCGTGTTGTTCATCTGTATGCATTTCTTCATTTTCCATTTCTGTTCCATACTCATGTTTTGTCCTAGTTTCTTGGTGTTTCCGATGTTGCGGTTGTCCCTGTATTGTTCGTGTTTAGACTGACGGTTCGGTTCTCACTTTACTCGGAAAATTTTAGTTTCGGTCAATGGCCATTTTAACAACTTTAAATCAAAACATTTGAAAGACCATGAATCAAAAAATTATAAAAGCTGGAGAGAACAAATAACCAAAAGTATCTAAATATAAAGCCCAAATTAGCTAAATTGTATAAGTGCTGTTTTCTTTTTTCACTTGTAAACTTAAGATATAAGCACATTTTATCATTAAATCAGTATAAGAGGGCCAATGTTTCCTTTAAATCTTCGTAAATACCTACGTTGTTAGACGCAAATAGCTATTTCAAAGTTTTTAGAGTATAGTTCCACGTATAATAAAAAATATGTGTTGACACATCATTTAAATGAATTCAATTGTTGATTTCCCAGTGAAGATTTGTTAGAAATATTCCGAGGACATCAGACATCCTAAGAAACATGAAAATAAAACATAGATTCAAGATTCAATATTTTATTTAAGTCTCACCACATACAATCATATAGAGTTAAAATACATAATACATATAATAAAATATGTTGAATATACACTTAAAAACTATCATGTATGTGCCATTCTTAAAAGAATTATGAGAGACTGTGTAAAAACCTATATACAGTATATTTTTATATACAATATGTGTATTAAAACTTTCATAACATAAAAAAGTAAATAAATCTAAATCACTTGCAGTGTGAACTCCCATTAAAATAAGAGTGATGTAAGGTGCTCCAGAATCGGCGCATTTCATTTGGGCGCAAAAATTACTTCATTTGGGCGCATAAAAACTTTCATTTGGGAGCATTCTACCTATTGGATATGGAGTACAATAATAACCGATAACAACGACGAAAAAGATACACTAGGACGACGACTTGCAGCATATCCATTTTCAATTACAATATATTCATGGTTTCTACTAAGAAATTGACGAAACACAAATAAAATTGTCAACATATAGTTGTTTCGCTTAAAGAAAGTTCTTTTGAAAAACATTTTATAAACATTGGCATTTTATTACGAATCCCTTGTGAACAATGATTATCTAACAATTATCCCGATGGGAACAAATACTGTAACAATTTTCCATTTGAAAAAAGTATTCTGTAACACTTTGTGCATATTTGAACATATAGTAGATGGTAAAGAGACCATGTGCGGAATTAANTGAAATACCTCAATATTTTAAAATGCATCCAAATGAAATGCGCCCTCCAGAAGGCATGTCCTACTTCGTAAACTGCGCCAATCACACTATCAGTGAGTCAACAAGGGTAGAGTCAAAACAACCGGTAATGCCATATCCTTGAGGACTCACGTGAAAACTAGATGAAAATGTTCATTTTCATTGGGACAGCAACACGTCATATCTAAATTCAGAGTAACTTGGGTATATTGTTATCTATTATACAATGATGAATACCATAAAAATCTCTTAGGGGATAAAAGTAACAAAGGGTGAACATATCCTTGACTAAGCAGCTTTTGAGACAGCGGTTTTGGTTTATTAAAAGAAAAAGAAAAGGTCGATTATATTGTATAAATTACATGCTCAACTATGAAATGTACACTAAAATATATATGAAGAACAACAATAAAGCGTTGTTCCATTGATTAGTTCTACAATGTATCTGTAGAGACTTTGTCTCATGTGCATTTATTCCATATTCTTTTGTGTTTGTCTCTCCTGAAGCGTGTAGTCCGTAAATAAAGATTTTTCGTTCGAGAGATGTTCGCTCCCTACATTTATCAGTCACGGTGTACTTGCTCTTGAGAGAATTTTGCATATGGATATACATATGTACTATCATACATTCAAAATTTGGCATTTTTCTGTAATTTTGTTATTCTGGCCATCTGTTTATAGTGCCCATATCTCACTATTTTATAATGCCAAGTTTTTCTTGCAATTGACTCTATGAGTGCCCTGTGTTGTTTATATGTTGCAATTATCCTCTGTTGGTCTTTTTTTCCGGCATCGGATGACCACTTTGTCAGTTATTTTTGTTTGTAGACGATTCCGCATCCATGACCATGAGCAAAGCTACATGGATGAAACGTTGTTCGATAACTATCAATGAATTTTGCTCAAACGGATGCTGTCTTGAACTTATAATGAGGTATGAGCAAAGGCCTCATCATGAACAACATAAAAAAAGCGTTGTTCTGTTGATAAGTTGTACAATGTATCTGTAGAGACTTTGTCTCATGTGCATTTACTCCATATCCTTTTAATGTTTATTTACTCCATACCCTGTAGAGGTGGGTATATTGCTGCTTAGAAAGGGAAAATTCAAACTTTGGAAGAAAAATTAATTGTTTTTGTCATAATGCTTAGATTTCAAACATCTATGAATGATGAAAAAGGGTCGGACAAATAAGTTGCTGCAATAATTCAGAGAGTAAAAATTCTGACGATGCAAGAAATTGAACAACGGCAAACACTTTTGACTCTTGATCTTGCTTTGAATTTGATTAAGATTTTGTCTGATATACTTTACCTTTTACAATCATTACCATGTATACTGGTCAATAAAATTTAACCATTACCATGTATACTGGTCAATAAATTTATTACTCGAATTTTTGTCTTACATTTATGCCATATGATATGTGATTGACAAAGCTACAAAAGGGCGCTTCGCTTACTAAAATTTTCTGTAAGTATTGTATGATTAATTTTCTGATTTAATGATGAAAATATACACAATTTACATAGAAAGCCGATAAAGATTTTTTGTCGGTTTTTATTATAGCTTATTTTTCTAATTTCTATCTTGCTAACATCAAAGTTTCTTTCTACTTTTAATTTGAAATAATACAGTACAGCCAGAGTCATATGATGATAAATGTCCCTATCTGACATGTCCCAAACCCAAAATCTGACAATTTTATGAGGGGTCATAAAATTGTCCTTCTGCTTCACTGATTTTAATTAGAGTGTAGGTGATCAGTTTTATTACTTATTTTACATCTATTTTATATATTTAATTTGAAAACAGGTAATAATTATTAAAAAAAAAATCAAAAGGAAAAAAGAAGAAATTACTTTCTATTTAGAATTTTTTGATGGATTATTTGCTTGCAGGTACTTGTTTCTTTTTATTTGTATCAAAAAATAAAAAAAAAACTACATTTACATAGAAAATTGAAATATTCATTTGAAATTTTTTAAATTGTATATGTTAGATACATGTACATTGATTGTTGGGTGTGTAAATAATTTTACTGCATTTTTTGAAAATTTGAAATACAAAATCAAATAAATGCTATTATTCTACGCTTTGAAACACGTGTGTACAGTCTAACTAGATTTACTGTATACTAGTATATACTGCACCAATGTCACTCTTGGTCGATCCTAATAAAAATAGCAGACAGAATTTTTTTTTTCTTTTAAGATATTTTGTAGGTCTTAGTCCATTTGTTCAAAAAATAAAATAAAAATGATATGTCACCGATCATCTTTTCCCGTTATCAGGTTTTGAAAATTTGGCCAATTTCAGTATTTTTCAGCGATATTTACAAAGAACAAGGCTACCTATCTCCAAAAATACAACATTGACNCGAAAATGGTGCAAATATGCAAAGAGGAAGACACTTAAAATACGAAACAAGTCAGCGTAATACTGGTAAAGGCGTTCACACAATATTTTGGGAAAAAATCTCCCGACGGATGTCGACAACACATAGCGCAGAATCGTCGCACATTACACAGATGCAAGGAGTGAAAAGGAAGAACACAAGTATTCATTTAAAAGACAGAAATCATCGATTATTTAGGATAAAAAAATTTATTCTTTTAAAAAAGTCTTTAAAGAACGTTCGCTTGTTACATTAAAATGTCAATTCCC
>MJUU01055587.1:45582-94640 GCA_002080025.1 Modiolus philippinarum | reverse complement strand
AAAAAAAAAAATTAAAAAAAAAAGTAATCAATAAATAATTTTATAAAAAGTGAGATAAAAAGAAAAGAATAATATTAACAGAAATTAAGAAATAAAAATAAAACAAATGTTAAAATTAATAAATGATTAATAAGTGTCTGCACTATATGTGTAATGTAAATTGAGGGAGTATAGTATATCATTATTAAAACTAAGCTCAATGCCTAAAATTTTGCTATAGACCGTTAAGGCTCATCGGTCAAATTAATATTTATAGGTATATTTCTAGGTAAATGTCTAAGTCAAGTATGCTTACATCCAACATACTTCATGGATATAGAGAAGTTGAGTGTATCTATTAATTCATACTGTAATTAATGGATTTAATATGTTGTATACAATCAGACAAGCTTCAACTCCCTGTGTATCTATTGTGGTTAATCATTCTGTACTTGTATAATCAATGTCTTATATGTACAACTCCCTGTTGCAGGGGCCCATAGATAGCAGCACATATGGCACAAGGATTCAAGCTATCTATGGGTCCCTGCACCAGAGAGGGAAAGTTTGATAACCATATATAAGATGATAATAAGAAATATAGTGAAATTCATAAAGCATTTTGTGCAACTAGTAATACAAAGTGAATGTTCTGAACAAAATAAATTAGTTTATTGTACAAAGGGATACAACTCTTAAATTGTTTCAGTAAATGACATGATGTTTGCAAAAAAGTTTAATTTAACAAACATAAGTCTAGTCTCTTGATGAAAAGCGTGGTCTAGCAGCTGCTGGTGTGGAAGTAAGAACATCATCATCCATACGCGGTCTAAAAATGGGTGCTGTAATATTCAGTTGGTTAGCATCTGGCTGTGATCCTATATGAACAATGGAGGGTTGACCATCAATTGATTGAATTTTTATATTTAAAAATTGCGAAATTACATTTAAGTTTACAATAGAAATGTTTCGAGGTTCAAATTTAGATTGTTCTGGCCCTGGGTTAGGGTGTACATCATTGCATAATAACAGAATTATAATGATAACATGTATATAATAGCTGGTATTTTTTGTCATTGGAGGAATAAATACCATAGCTGTATTATTAGCCATTATCAAATACATATAACTCATACACAATAATAATCCTCCAAAGACACTGCATAATAATAAAATATTCTACATTATACAATTTGCAATTAAGATCATAATCTGCAAATAGACAATCACATAAAGATCCCATAATTNATGAATCTCACTATAATGTTCCTTGGGCCATCAGGCTTCTTTTTCCCTAGGCGGTGCGATCTACCAATGTGGTGCAATGTTAGTTTTGTTTCAGAATGTTTTAGTACGTGGTTATTTATAATATCTAAAACTAACTCATCAGTGTTTTCATTATCATCTTCCGGGACTCCGCAAAATTTTAAACACGTACGCCTTGAATACTGTTCCATCTCCTCGAGGCGGTCTTCAAGTTTATTGATACGGGTCTGAAGATTTTCAACAACTTCCGATTGAAAAGTAGTAATAAGTGCTTCCTTAACTACTTGATTTTTGAACAACTCGGAAATAAATGATTTAAGTGTATTTTCGTCTTTAGACATATTAGCTATAAAATCACTGATATCAGAATTAGTGTCATCTGTTTTTTTTTGCGTTTGGCGGACTGAGATCTAGAACCATGAGCTCGACTTGCGTTATGTGGGTGATCCTGTTGGTGGGGGTTGACCATATCTGTTATTTCGCCCCCGTCCTCTAGAATTTCCTCCCATTGTAATAATAATGGTATGATTGTGAATAAAATGTCAGAACAATGTCGATAATGACTATAAGTATGTATATATACTGATGATGGATGACGAGTGAACTCAACGAAAACGAACTCAGCTCACCAGGCATCTTATGCTGCAACAAACGCTGCATGGTGCAGATATATGAGGAATATACAATTGTCGTTGATTAATTCGTAAAGCATTGTTTTAAAACCAATTCTAGCTGATAGTCAAAACTTTATGAAAGTAAAGAAAAAATCCTAGCCACCCAGAAAGGGCATGGGCGGAAACAAAATTTAGGCATATTATTAAATATACAATTAGGCATCGTATAAACCATATAAAATTGATTTCTGTATATGACTTTTCCAGGATCCACTTTTTTCAAGTTTTTAAGTAGGGAGAAAATGGACTTTTCATTATATTTTTAGCTCTCGAGTGATTTGTACTCACTGTGAAATAAACATATGGGGGAATTAAAGGAGCATGTATGACCTTTTGTATTTTCACTTCGTTAAATTTTAAGATTTTCGGACACGTATTAATTAGTATTTGAAATGTAATGTAAGGGTGGGTACAATTTCGTATTTTTTTGGGTGATTTGTTGACAATTTGGTTTTTATATAAAGTTGATTCCTGAAAGAAACCCCAGAAAGAAAGCATGATAAATAAAATTTAGATCGTGTTTGAACTTTTATTCTGGAGAAACGCTACAAAGGGCGGACATAAAAATTTGCACATAGATTAACAGGGATATTGGCAATCCGTATACAAATTTTGGTCAAAATCTGAAGATGGCCTTTTTGGGGATCCACTTTGAAAGACGGGCAGTAAATTTATCTTTTATACCGATTTGTGCATTGTATATGCATCTATACGTTCACCCGCGGCAACCTACGTTGTTTTCATATATATTCAAAATATAGGAATGAAAAATATTATTAATAACTTTTATAATTATGCATCTATGGTAAACAATCCAAAAAGTAACATTCCTACCTCATTTAAACGAGAGCTCAATTTCTATTGTTCTATTTCAAGCACTTGAACTTCCCCGCCTGAGTGGTCTTTTCTTCTTCATTTCTTTCTTCATTTTTCTTCAGAAAGTAATGGCAAGGTCGCAAGTTATCCCGGGTGGGCTTAAGGCGCAACCAACTATATATATAGTGTATTGGCGGTATTTGGCCACAGCTTTAATAATAAATAATCATTCATAAATGCATATATATAAGTTAAATATATAGATAATATATTAAGATATCTATTGTCCAACATATAGATAATATAAGATATTCACTGTTCAAGATATAGATAAAATATACAGATTGTTCATTCCATAAATGAAACGAACTAGTTGCCGCAGATTTCGTAAATGGCAACAAATAAATCAACATTCAGATAAATAGATTTGCATATATTAACGCCACCGTGGGATACACAGATGGCAGATGAAAGAATTAATTTTGAACAACCGTGGGATACACAAGTGATGAGTCCGAAACCCCTTAACATGTTCTTATCTAAATAAATAATACAGTCATCTGACATGTCCTTGAGGCAGCGAATTATATGCCTTCCCCACTATTCACAAAACACATTTACATGATATCTTGTCATCTATATGTAATGGCACTATAATACATGCGTTCTGAACTTTAAGATTTTTCTTCAATGGCGAAATTTAAATATTCATCTATTCTGTGGCCGAGGTTAATTTGTACATGTGCAGAAAAGAAATTAATTGTAATCTGCAAACCAAAAGTTTAGCAATTCTTGTATACATACACTGTGTGCGGTCAGACTAAGTTGTTCGTCTCCATCTGCTGTAGAATACGACTCCGAATAAATTCCAGCTTTATTACTTTCCAATTGCTGACACCGCATGATAGACACAGACCGCTGATCCATATGAATAAATCCCAAGTTTGCATGTTAATTGCGTAGAATTTCGAGTTTAAAAAAGTTGCAAACATTTCACTATACTCGGTGCATATTAGAAGTATAAAGTTTACACAATGCCGAAATTGTATATATATCTAAACTGCCGGTTATGGATCCCTGCTGGACGAAATTGTAATTTCACGGACTTCTATATTCGTACCATATGCAAAACAGATGTAGCATTCGAACCCATATAACTGTTGAAAGTGACGGATCTGGTGCATTCTTTCACCTGAAAAATATAAAATTAAAAACACGAAAGAGCCAATTCTAGTATAAAATTGCGAGGTGGGAGGGCGGGAATTTGAATCAATCAGACACGTTTCAGTAGCAGACCATTTCCATGTGTGACGTCATAGGAAAAACGTCAGTGGTATATCTAAAGACCAATAATATAATACCCACCGCGATAACCAAATTTAAGTACATGCCTTAAATTTTATTATCCCGGATGGGCTAAAGGCACAACCAACTATATATATAGTGTATTGGCGGTATTTGGCCACAGCTTTAATAATAAATAATTATTCATAAATGCATATATATAAGTTAAATATATAGATAATATAAGATATTTACTGTCCAACATATAGATAATATAAGATATTCACTGTTCAAGATATAGATAAAATATACAGATTGTTCATTCCATAAATGAAACGAACTAGTTGCCGCAGATTTCGTAAATGGCAACAAATAAATCAACATTCAGATAAATAGATTTGCATATATTAACGCCACCGTGGGATACACAGATGGCAGATGAAAGAATTAATTTTGAATCACCGTGGGATACACAAGTGATGAGTCCGAAACCCCTTAACATGTTCTTATCTAAATAAATAATACAGTCATCTGGCATGTCCTTGAAGCAGCTAATTATGCCAAATTGACTGTGTGAGCAAGGAACTTGGTTACACTGTCAACCGCCAAACAAGGGCTGATTCGTTGTAAGCTGTGAGCCAAATACGCAAATAAGATAATAATTGAGATGTAATTTGTAAGATATTCACACCAATATACTTAGAAATTTAAGTTAAAACCTTGTTAATTAAATTCATTTAGATAATTACATTTGCTTAACTGTGAAACAATTTTGTTAATATCCGTGTTTTGGGAAATCTGTAATAATTGCAACTATGACCTTAACCTTTCACTTGTAGGTCACCAAGTATTAGCAATTAATTCCTGTAGCAAAAGTACACTGTTTCGTGTTTTTGTTGCTGCTGTCACTGTTGCTAGTATTTTTATTTTGTTGTAATCTTGCGTGAATATTTGGCAGCATTTGTACCATTATATATTTGATCTCTTTGTTTATAATTTAAGTAAAAATTTTGCACGGTATTTGTAAAATCCACAATGCTTGACAGCTGTAGAATAGTTGGACTTGTTCATGATTGCGATTTTCCGTGAATATTTTTGTATTAGTCTCAAGCACATCGACTCGACCGGATCTTTAATCCAGTAACGATACTAATATTGTATACTCTAAACTGAAAACTATTATAATCATGATTGCAAATATAAAAGATTTGATGACATATCGTCACCTGCGAATTATAATGTTTTATCTCACTTTTTTGTAATTTTCGGGAATCTTGAATCAAAAGTTTGAGGTTGGAATATTTTATCATATCAACATGTGGATGCACAAAAACCAGTTCATTATTTAGAGTTTGTTTAGAAGGATGTTTTAAACCATAGTTTGCTGGACATTTGACTGTTATGTGTCCAATTTTTCAAAAAGATTGTTTGGAGTTAGAACATTTTCATAATATTTGGTATGAATTTTTTAAAAATTAAAGTGTTATTGCACTTAGAACATTTTAATCTGAAAAAAAATGTGATAGTTATGCTTTAAATAGAGTAGGAAACAATAAAGCTTTTGATTGTTGGTTGAAGAAGAGAATGATCAGAGGCTAGATTGTGGAACAACAATCCTTTATAAATACTTTACTGCTGAAAACTCAAGCATCAACAATAGGAAAAGACAACAATCATCATCTATCGACATATTTCATTTGTAATAACACAGAAATTTGATTCAGGGAAGTTCTGTCTCGTACAGTTTACCACATAACCTTTAAATATATTTGCATGAGGGAGATGCTAAGTTAGTGCAGATACAAAACTGACCATTGTAAAGTCTTGGAACAATAATATTCTACAGATAATATGACAAATTATTACAATCTTTTTTAAAGGTCACAGTTGACATTCCCATTGTCATAACCCATAAAACGTTAATTTTAATAAAAACATAAAAAAATCACAGAAAAAAAAATTTGTGGCATTTAAATGATCACATCCTTTTATAACAATTAATGAAAACAATTACACACTTCTTGGTTAAACACAAACTCAAAAGAGGAAGCTTCAATAAATGTTCTTTTGCTTCAATAAAGAGAGGTAAAAGTTCATTTTCTGGTAAATATCACCAAGCATTTGTGCTACTTCCCATTCCATCTTGATTATGGATAAAATCTAAAATCTATGTCTCTGTAATATTGTCCAATTTGGTTATAAAAAAAGTCTTCAGATAAACTATCAGCACAGCTAAAATAAAGACCACTTAAAGTTTTATAACTGTTTCCTAAAACAGCCAGAACTTCTGATTAATTAAGTTTAAGCCCAAATATTTCAACAAACACTATTACATTTAAATCTTGTAAAATTGTAGCGACTGTCTTGGCAGTAATTTGGTCGAAGGACAAATGAAGCTGCTCTAATTTTATGCGCATTTGGAAATTACAAGAAAATCTACATCAATTAAGTTTAAACATTCATTCAAATTCAAAAGTTCAAGATAAGATAGGAACTGCAAAAAATATGTACATGAAATTTTACACCTGGATAAGTCAAGCCACACTAAGTTTTTGGACAAGCTTTAGGGTCACTTTGACCTATATTTTCCGCTTGAGTGACTTACATTTAAGTTTACGTCCGAGTTAAGATCTGAGTCACTGTACATGGTAGGATCATCTAACCTAGCATGTGCGTGCATCTCTGATGGCAAGCAGCATCCAGGCAAAATTAGGTCACTTTGACTTACATTTTCCACTTGACTGACTTACATTCAAGTTCATGTCAGGGATCAGATCTCAGGTACTGCACTTGGTAGGATCATCCTGCATGTGCATGTACATGCATCTGTGATGGTAGCTCAGCATTCAGACAAAATTAGGTCACTTAAACCTACATTTTACGCATGAATGACTTACATTAATGTATACATCGGAGTTCATAGCTCAGTAACTGTACATTGTTGGTTCAGGTAACCTTGCAAAATTTGGTTGCTGCGACAACGTGCCATAAGGAGGCGAACTTTGTAATCGTTGATAACCTAGATGTGTTTGTTAACTCGCCGCGGCGAGATAGTATCTCGCCACGGCGAGATAGTAACTCGCCGCGGTGAGATAAACCTTTTTTGTTAACTCACCTCGGCGAGATAGTAACTCGCCACGGCGAGATAGTAACTTGCCGTGGCGAGATAGTAACTCGCCGCGGCGAGATAGTAACTCGACGCGGCGAGATAATTTAAAAAAAAAAATTATACATGTCCCTAAGACGCTTCCGTAGATACAAGATTGGGCTTCTGAGCCTCTTGTTATACATGTCATGTATTTCAAAAACTATTTGAGATAGATGTAAACTGTAAACAGCAGAAATGTTCAGCATGTCAAGGCCAACATTTTATCCTCAAGGTTGAAGTTGTCCAACAAATGCCTATTGGAGTTATTGCCCTTTATCCTCAAATTTTCCAAATTTTTATCTCGCCCGCGGAAAGCGAGACATAGGCGTACAAAGTATATAGTCGACGAAGACAGCGAAACTTTGCACTAAATACAGTTTATCTTAAGAACCCTACAAGCCGTCAAAATTCAGTATGGACAATAGATGGACGAGTAAACATGACCTTGGAAATTCCCACTTCAAGCACACATCGTACGTCGCGATTTAATATAACTACTCAGAAACGTCACTATCCAATCAAATCATTTTAAACACGCACACCTCCCGGTTTAGAAATAGAAAACAATGAAACATGTACTAAAGTAAACAAACAAATGATCGAAAAAAAATGCATTTCCTTTGTCGGATGTAGGTGATAGCAGAGAAAGTATATAAATCCATTTATTTAATAATAAAGCACAATACTCCATTATGAGGAGTTGATGGCATGAGTATACTTGATACAAATCGTTACCTTTACTTGCAATTAAGAAACGGGTACCCCAACGTCATATTAAAAATATTTGTTTTTGGGTTACTAATTTTGTTTTCAATTTCTTGTGTGATTTCAGGTTTAATTCATTTTGTTAAATCTGTATTTAAGACGTGAAGGATTAGGCCGAATTCTGCCTCTGTGATAAAAGTATTACCTATTATCGTTAATATTTTCTGTTTGGACTTTTATTTTTTAATTCTTGCTGTTGCCCTGGACTGGGCAACAGAAAAAAATAATAAATAAAAATAAAAGTCCAAATAGAAAAGATAAACGATAAATTTGTAATAATTTTACCACAGAGGCAGAAAAATTCGACCTAGGTCAGGGACTATGCACTGTATTCTATCCCTCTTGCGGCATAAAATTTAGGTGACGACCCTTCTAATTTTCATGGGGTAGCTTGGGCGATTTTGCCCAGAAAATATATTTATTTTCATAAAAATCTCGAACAAATTATTTATTTTCGCCAAATGTCATATTAAAATATTTTTATTTCCATTTGCAATTAAGAAAATTATTATTGGAATTTCCCCCTTTTGTGCACGTGCATCACTTGGGACATTACGTATTATTTCTCTTTAGTGATTGGTTCATGGTATTTGACGTTGTTCTGTAGATTCACCTTCAGAATGCTTGCGCAGGTCAGTTTATTGTGATTGGTTTATTAAAATTGTGACGTACAATGTTTATGTATCTGCTGCATGATCTTTGTCCATACTGATTTTTGACGGCTTGTATGATGTATAAACTTAATATTTGGTCCCATGGTAGTATACAATGTACATCAAACCCTGTCCGATGAACACGAAGTCGTGTGACCTTGACTTCCATTTCACTGTCCAGTGTTTTTGGATTAGGTCAGTTTCTCAGGTACTATACATAGTAGGTTAATGATATTTGGTATGTAACTTGGTCTTGGGTAGTAAACGTCAGTCTGCCATATGGCTTTAGTCCTTGACCTCAATTTCATGGTCCAGTGACCATGTTAAGGTTTTTATACGACCGCAAAAAGTTTTGCTGTCGTATAATGGTATGTTGCTGTCGTCGTCTGTAGACACTTTTGTTTTTGGTGAATAACTTAAGTTTCAGTTTACCAATCCTTATGAAATTTTAACACAATGTTCTATGGCACTAAAGGAAGGCTTGGCTTAGTTTTGGTCGTTGTGGTTCCACCCGTTTTCAAAAAGGGGGCCAAAAAAGGGTTAAATTTGATGTTTTTACATATTTGACTGTAGAATCTTTATTATTTATCGGATTTTGATGGAGTTTCTTTCAGTGTCTTCCTGGGAAAATTTCCAATCAGTAGTATGCAACGGATTTCACGTGGCATGTACCGTTCACGAGATAAATGGGACCCAAAAGGGGCGAATTTCAAAAAAAATATTTTTTTATATTTTTAGTCCGATTTTGATGCAGTTTTTTTGCATTGGATTCCTTATGAAAAATAGTGCTGCGCCATTAGATTTTTGATTACTTGCTTCTTTTCCAAGCTATGAGGGGCCCAAAGGGGCAAAAATTGCAAACATGCGGATTACCTAAAATTTTTATTTTTCATCAGATTTCAATGGGATTTTTTTCTTTAGGTTCAGCTGTCATTGTAGGCTTTCAGTGTTATATCAACGGATTGGGCGTAACTCTTACCGTTTCCGAGCTATTGGGGGTCAAAGGGGCCAAAATTGTAACTTTTAGAAATATGTAAAATCTTTATTTTAAATCAGATTTTGATGGGATTTTTTTCTGTGGATTCCTCTCATTGTTAGCTTTCAGAGGTATGTCAACGGATTTGATGTAGCTCTATCCGTTTCCGAGCTATAAGGGGTCAAAATTGCAATTATTAGAAATGTGTGAAATCTTTATTTTTCATTAGCTTTTGATGGGATTTTTATCTTCGGATTATTCTCACTGTAAGCTTTCAGTAATATGGCAGTATATTTTGTGTTGCTCTTCGGTTTCCAAGCTATAATGGGTCAAAGGGGCCAAATTGCAATACATGTATTTCAAAATATGTGAAATCTTTATTTCATTGGATTTCAACCTGAGTTTTTTTCTTTGGATTTCTCTTGATGGTAGTTAACAGAATTTCTTAGCTCTTACAATATCCTAGAAATAAGGGATTAGAAGGACTAATTTTTATTTTCACTAGTTTGTGTCCAGTTAATTAATTTATGTGTCAAAGTCCTTATTACTGTATCCACATTCATTTTAGTTTACACTTGTTCAAATTTCAGTGGTCGACATGCTGCGTTCGTATCATGCTGCGCTCGGCGTAACCCTTTATTGGATTTGGTCAGTTTCTCAGGTACTATACATGGTAGGTCAATAATATTTGGTATGTAGCTTGGTTTTGGGTAGTACATGTCAGTCTGCCATATGGCTTTTGTCCTTGACCTCAATTTCATGGTCCATTGACCATGTTAAGGTGTTTGGATTAGGTCAGTTTCTCAGGTACTATACATGGTAGGTCAATAATATTTGGTATGTAGCTTGGTCTTGGGTAGTACATGACAGTCTGCCATATGGCTTTTGTCCTTGACCTCAATTTCACAGCCCGGTGACCATGTTAAGGTTTTGGATTAGGTCAGTTTCTCAGGAACTATACATGGTAGGTCAATAATATTTGGCATGTAGCTTGGTCTTGGGTAGTACATGTCAGTCTGCCATATGGCTTTTGTCCTTGACCTCAATTCAAGGTCCGGCGACCACATGATAGTTTTTTGGATTAGGTCAGTTTCTTAGGTACTGTACATGGTAGGTCAATGATATTTGGTATGTAGCTTGGTCTTAGGTAGTTCATGTTAGTCTCCCATATGGCTTTTGTCCTTGACCTCAATCTCAAGGTGCTGCGACCATGTTAAAGTTTTTGGATCAGGTCAGTTTCTCAGGTACTATACATGGTAGAGGTCAATGATATTTGGTATGTAGCTTGGTCTTGGGTAGTACATGTCAGTCTGCTATATGGCTTTTGTCCTTGACCTTGGGAATCAAGCATAGATGGGCATCTATTAGGGTCCACACTTGTTATATTGTCTTATATTTCAAAAGCTATTTGAGATATACTGTGTATAAATTGTAAAAATGTTAAGCATGTCAAGGCCTACATTTATGGTAGAGGTCAATGATATTTGGTATGTAACTTGCAATTGGTCTTGGGTACTACGTGTCAGTCTGCTATATGGCTTTTGTCCTTGACCTTGGGGATCAAGCATAGAAGGGCATGACCCTGCCCATTTTTTTCTGAAGGGGTATCGATCATAAGGGCTTCGATATGGACAGTGGACTGAAAAGATTGTGAAACTTAATCATGAATTTCAAGCAAAGCATCTTTATATCTGTTTAAGTCTATTACCTCCCCTGTAAAATATTTTTCTCAATTGAAACATTAGGTCAGTTGAAACATTCAACCAGGTGAGCGATTACAGTCTCCTGGGAGCCTCTGTTTCAACAGCACTTCTGGTTTAGTTTGTTTATTGACCAACGAACATATTATGGACAATTTATAAATTCATACTACTAACTCAGGTTGCCTTTAACTCTCAGTCATGGGCTGATAAAAACAATGTTTGAGTTCCACAAATCTTAAAAACTAGCTTCAGAATTCAATTATTTTACTTCCTTGTTGACGAGAAATGGTAAATCTTGAAACTACAAGTGCCAAGATGCATAGCGACTCTCAATATGGTTAGGGTGACTATTATGCTTTTAGGACTTACTTTAGGTGACTTGGAGCACAGTTGGGCTACATTATCACCCTAATCGCCCTGTTTGATGAGCTCTGAATTGCCATGTTGGAATTGGTAGTTTGTCAAATGTACACGTAGCTATAGCATAATAACAATATAACTGCTCTTTTACAAAATGACAAGTAAATAATGTTAGATTGTTCTTTACAGGGAGCAGAGAACTCTTCCATGGGTCTGTTGATTTAGTAATCTTTCCATCAGATAAAGATGTTTTTACAGATAGCAATAATGGAAACAAATGTGCATTGTTCACTTTGAGAAAAAAAAACGAGAAAGTGTGGTATGATAATGAGGAATATCATGATGAAGAAAGGAGTGCAGGTGAATGTAAATTGAAAAGTTTTGATAGGAATGCTAGGCAAAAGATTTATAAACAGAGTATTTCAATGTCGTTGTGTAAACGTAACAGGTTACTGCAGAATGTAAACGGTGAATCAGACGTATACATTACACCAGTTTGTGGCTTTAATGGTAGTTCTTATGCAGTGGCAATATATGATGCTGAGGATGACTTTTTATTAAAAATTGAGGGTAATCTTGAAATGTTTGATGATGTTTATTTGAAATCTTCTGCAATTCTAGATATTTGGCTTCTTATACACCACCACCTTTTCTGCTCGAAACCTCCACAGAGTGTACAGAAACAGCTTCAAGATTCATGTGGTCTAAAACATCTACTTGGAGATCAGATGTATGAGCATATTTTATTAGATTCAAATTGGAGATATGACAGTTACAGACCTTCCAAGATAAAACAAGATATCAGATGAGATAAACTGTTTATCAAGTTTCAAATACATTGATGAAAAGTAAGTATAAAAGGGTTTAAGTTTTGAGGCTCTCCTATCCTGACCCTAAGAGATTTTTGAGATAAAATCAGTGAAGTCTTCTCTGAAACACATTGTTAGCTCAGGTGGCCTAAAAGGCCACATGAGCTTTTGCCATCACTATGCGTCTGTCATCCGTCAACAATTTCAAACATCTTCTCTGAAACCACTGGGCCAATTGGAATCAAACATGGTCTGAATCATCACTAGGGTATGCAGTGATGGTAGTGGGAGGAGCGAAAAACATTGCAGCTGCTACTAAAATAGAACATAGGGATAAATTGCAGTTTTTTGGCAATAGCTGAAAAATGGTTACAGATATTGAAAATCTGACATTGGATGAAATGAACCAGAATAGCAAGATCTACCTACTCTGCAATTTTGAAGAAAATCTGAATAATCGACCTTTGGGTCAATGATATTTTGTTTGTTGGTGTGTCTTGAGCAGTTCATATGAAATGTATGACTTAGTGATCCAAGTGCAGGCAGGAGAGACATTTTTTAGGGACCACACTTTTGTGTATTTGATAAATTAGGATGACATTCTTAGATTTTAGATTATGTTTTTGCACTGTTTTAACAGTGTATCATGCATAGTTGCGACCTGAGCATGACAGCATTTCCAGTCTTGACAAGATGGCTACATAAACAAAAAGATTTGGCGCATGTTAGGTTAACACATAAATTTGCATGTTTCTACATCTACAAATGACTTGTCTGGCGTGAAGAGTCTATACTAACCCATGGCTGATTGTCAGATGGAGATAAAATGTCGACATAATTCTATCTATCCCGGTTGTATTATTACACTCCTTTTCATTCATAAAAATGTGTTAGTTCTCAAGGGAAATATCCCAACTAGACTTCATAGTTCATTTTTATGACACATATTGATTATGATTTATTGGTACATTTGTATATTTAATTATTTTTGCATTGAAACTAATGCTACAGATTCAATTGTGCCAGTTCTTTATATATTTGCATTCGTCAGATGTTTGTTTTGATCCAGAGTAGCTAAAAATCGGAACTTTAGACATTAGACATGGACTTTTCGGACTTGGATGTTTTGGTCTTCATTCATTTTCTGCATACTTTGGATTATGGGAGTATCATGTGTTACTTCTTCCTGTGTTAATTAGGTTTAATTGATTATACTATCTAATTAAAACTTGTTTTTTCACAAAGTTAATTTAATGGGCATTGCAAATTAGGGTACATGAAGCCCCTATTTACTTGGACTCAGGATTTGGACCTTTTTTAGCTATAGAGTGTAGTCTGGACTTTGATACATTATACTTCAATTTTGCCATAAACATTTGAGACTAAATGCCATATTATCATGGTACTCCTCACTCGATTGGGGCCACACTTAAAAGAATGTTTGTTTCCCCTCCCCCGGGTGTAGCCTCTGAAACTGACAGGCAGGCAGGTAATTTTTTTTTCTGAAATTCATATACAAATATATCGTTGGAAACACTTATGAAAAGCAGATCATGGCACAGATTGTGAATTTCCAACATTGTATACAGTAAACAGTAAGCCAAGGATTGTTTTGGCTTGTTTTCATGTCAATCCTGAAATGACATGTGTTTGTGTTGATACTACGGGTTAATATCAATGATCTGGATGGGAATTTTTGTTGTTTTTTTTTAACATTTCTAGTCCTACATTGATCTCATAGCAAATTACTAAGGTCTTACAACCATTCTAAGATTCACTTCTAAATATTAACCAACTCTAAGACCATGAGTGGGGACTGCAATGGGGCTCCAGTACTTTTAAACTATAAGGAATACTTTTTTTTCTGTAGATTTAGATAGAATACTGTACCGAAATTTCATGAAATAGAAATTACTCTAAATATATGGTCAAAGCAGACACTTACTCCTTTTGGGAGGATTACTATTATTAAAACTCTGATCATCTCAAAACTTAACCATCTATTTTAGCCATCCAAGAACCAGATGAAATTATGATGCGACAGTTAACGTGTAAACTGTTTTCATTTGTCTGGGATAAGGTAAAAAGAGATGTCATCGTCCAAGACTATGGTTTAGGTTGATTAAAAATGATTAATTTGAAAGCTTTTATTCAGGGGCTTGAACTAACCTGGATCAGACGACTGTTTACCTCTGATTCTGGTTGGGTTAAATGAAAATATAGATCTGTCTGTATTTGCATATGTTGGACCAAACAGTACCCCAAAAAATAAATTTTGGGAAGAAGTTTTTAGGTCCTGGAGTAATTTAAACTAGAGACTCAGAGACTGAGCCTGTATCGCTCACCTGACAAAACGCTTCTATGCCATGCATGACCAAAAATGATCATGTTTTTTACCAATGGGGTAGGGTGTTTAGGTATGTTCTCAATTAGAACCCGTGTGTTTCGTCTGATCCTATTGAAATGAGTAATTTTTGCAAAGGACCTTCTATACATTTAGTATAATTTGCTTTAATTGTTTTGAGAGAAGATGATGAAAAGGATGGTTTTCTCATACTGAGGCAATGTTTTTTGTCGAATTGAAATGAAATGTGCAATTTTTGTAAAGTACCTTCAGTCATCATTCCTGTAAAGTTAGGTTGAATTTGCTTATGCTATTTCAGAGGAGTAGATGAAAATGTGATTTTCCCATAGGGTCCTATGTTAAACCATGTTCCGTGCTGGCCGCCATGTTTTTCATTTGATCGGAACGAAATGAGCAATCTTTGTTAAGGACCTTTAGTACATCATTCCTGTAAAGTTTGGTTGAATTTACTTCGGTGGTTTCAGAGGAGTAGATGAAAATGTGATTTTCCCTTAGGTCCTATGTTAAACCATGTTCCGTGCTGGCGGCCATGTTTTTCGTCGGATCGTAACGAAATGAGCAATCTTTGTTAAGGACCTCAAGTACATCATTCCTGTAAAGTTTGGTTCAATTTGCTTCAGCCTTTTCAGAGCAGAAGATGAAAATGTGATTTTTCCCATAGGGTCCTATGTTAAACCTAAGTTCGGCGCTGGCAGCCATGTTTTGAATTGGATCGGAACGAAATGAGCAATCTTTGTAAAGAACCTTCCATACATCATTCCTGTAAAGTTTGGTTGAATTTGCTTCAGTCGTTTCAGAGGAGTTGATGAAAATGTGATTTTCATATAGGGTCCTATGTTAAACCATGTTCCGTTCTGGCGGCCATGTTTTTCGTCGGATCGGAACAAAATGTTAAGGACGTTTAGTTCATCATTCCTGTAAAGTTTGGTTGAATTTGCTTCAGTGGTTTCAGAGCAGAAGATGAAAATGTGATTTTTCCCATGGGATCCAATGTTAAACCATGTTCCGCG
This sequence comes from Modiolus philippinarum, assembly GCA_002080025.1. Taxonomy (NCBI): domain Eukaryota; kingdom Metazoa; phylum Mollusca; class Bivalvia; order Mytilida; family Modiolidae; genus Modiolus; species Modiolus philippinarum. Next base: position 78,832 of record MJUU01055587.1, on the reverse strand, counting down.
CTGGCGGCCATGTTTTTTGTCGGATCGGAACGAAATGAGCAATCATTGTTAAGGACCTTTCATACATCATTCCTGTGAAGTTTGGTTGAATTTGCTTCAGCTGTTTCAGAGCAGAAGATGAAAATGTGATTTTCCCATAGGGTCCAATGTTAAACCATGTTCAGTGCTGGCGGCCATGTTTTTTGTCGGATTGGAACAAAATGAGCAATCAGTGTTAAGGACCTTTAGTACATCATTCTTATTAAGTTTGGTTGAATTTGCTTCATTGGTTTCAGAGCAGAAGATGAAAATGTGATTTTTCCCATAGGGTTTAATGTTTAACCTAAGTTCCGCGCTGGCGGCCATGTTTTTTGTCGGATGGGAACAAAATGAGTAATCATTGTAAAGTACCTTCCATACATCATTCCTGTAAAGTTTGGTTGAATTTGCTTCAGCTGTTTCAGAGCAGAAGATGAAAATGTGATTTTCCCAAAGGGTCCAATGTTAAACCATGTTCCGTGCTGGCGGCCATGTTTTTTGTCGGATTGGAACAAAATGAGCAATCAGTGTTAAGGACCTTTAGTACATCATTCTTATTAAGTTCGGTTGAATTTGCTTCATTGGTTTCAGAGCAGAAGATGAAAATGTGATTTTTCCCATAGGGTCCAATGTTAAACCTAAGTTCCGAGCTGGCGGCCATGTTTTTTGTTGGATCGGAACGAAATGAGCAATATTTGTAAAGGACCTTCCATACATCATTCCTGTAAAGTTTGGTTGAATTTGCTTCAGTGGTTTCAGAGGAGAAGTTGAAAATGTGAAAAGTTTAACGGACGGACGACGGACGGACGGACGACGGACGCCAAGTGATGGCAATAGCTCACACTGACCCTTTGGGTCAGGTGAGCTAAAAATCTGCTGGAACCTAAAAATTCAGCAGATATTTTATGTAGTCCTTTATGGAATAATGAAAATATAAAAGTCGGAGATTCGAGTGTATTTTATAAGAATTGGGATGAACGTGGAATATGGACTATTAATGATCTTGTAGATAGTCAAGGAAATTTATTATCTTTTCAAGAGTTTCAACGTATATATAATTTCAGACATATGTTTTTACAATTTAATGGCATTGTCCATAGTGTGAAAGAATGGATTAAACTTATAAATATCAATGTGTGTGAGAAAATAGCACAACCATTAGTACCTTTTGTCCTTAATGTATTTTTTATATCAAAAAAGGGTTCAAAAGATATGTATAATGTGCTGAACCGAAGAAAAATAAATATTTCAGCAGAACAGAAGTGGGAAGTTATTATAAACAAAAGAGATATGGATAGGAAGATGATTCATAGACACTGTTTTAAATACTCAAAAAATACAAAACTCTGCTGGCTCCAATACAGAATCATACACAGAATTTTGGGGACAAATGAGTTATTGTACAAAATAAAACTTTAAAACTCTGAAATGTGTTGTTTCTGTAACGAAGTACCAGAAACAATTGAACATCTGTTTTGGGATTGCCACAAATTTTCTGATCTGTGGCAAAAAACTTAACAGGTGGATCTTTCAAAAACTTTGATCGAATTGCCACTTAATTTAGAAGTTGTAAAATTTGGTTTTTCGAAACTTTCAGACCTAAACCTAGTTAGAAACAAAATTTTTATGATAACAAAATTTTGTATCTATAAAACCAAAGCAAGGGAAGAGGATGTGAACATAATATGGTTGAAAAAGTTTCTAAAGGAAAACTTTATGCTTGAAAAATATATATCTTTTAAATATTTTAAACTTGAAAGGTACCATTCTTGCTGGAGCCCCTGGTCCCAAATTTTAAAAGATTAGGATATATATAAATATATACTTATAGTATTAAGATATGTTTAGTTTGCTGTTTTTTCTGGTACTCGTTTGAGTTAATATTCTCATACCGGTATCTTCCTGTGACTATCCAAATGGCCTTGTTTTAATCAAGTCCATTTTTTTTGCCACTTTGGCTTAGCCCTTTCTTTTTTCTCAAATATTATGCATGTCTTATGTTGTAGTAATCAACAATACACTATGTTTTTCTTTTTGTCTTATTAATTGCATGCATTGTTTGTAGGTTTTATATGTGTGTGCTTTGTGCTTTGTATATATGTATGTGTTTTTACAATGATTTATAAGTATTCATTAAAAAAAAAAACTCTAAGACCATGAAGACATGTGATCTATAATCATCATTTTGCACCTGTCTGTCTGACACTTCATGCCTGACAATACATGTAAATTAAATAGAACTTGCTTTCCACGGCGTCAGATTGTATTGATTAGTTAATATGCTTAAAAGTGTATATTACCGGTAAACAGATGTGGCTAGCTAGCATCTAGAATGTGCAAATAATACTATAATAGTACTTTTTGAATTAATGTATTGACATTGAAAAAACAAGAGGCTCTCGAGGGCCTGTTTGGCACACCAGGACCATTGAATTAAAATAATCAAAGAGGCAATCAATGTCATAATGCTTCAACCTTGGAGGAGGTATGTACATTATCAACACAATTTTTTTAAAGGGGGACGCCCATATACTAGTGTGACCATTTGTGTTGTACTTTCTGAGAAGACTTCTGAATGCATTAATCCCTAAAAGTCCTTTAAAAACTATGATCTCAGCTGGTGGCCATTTTAGATAAGGTAAGAACATAAAAATCACAAAATTTGAAGGGGACAATCCAAAGACTAATTATGACCAAGTGTGGTTCCAAATGGGGCAGTGTTTTCAGAGGAAATCTTTGAATGAAAAAGTGATGACTGACAATGATGGCAAAAGCCAACCCAGGCCAGGTGAGCTAAGAACCAGATATATACATATAAATTAAAACAAAAATATAATTGGAAACAAATATGATCGCAGGCCACAACCTAGAAGAGAACTGCACGAAAAGCACACGCCAACAACACTAGGAGGAACTTGTGACGACTGGAATACCAATTGTTGTAGTTAAAAGCAAGCAAAGTGTTTTAAACAAGAATATTGAAATACCAGGGAGGTGAAAATTTAAAGAAAAAAAATTGAGTTACTCTTAGAAACCAAGAAAATTTGAAGTGAAAAAATCTAAAATAAAATTAATATTTCACTTGCTCCCACCCCTCCCATTTCAAAAGATCGTTAGAGGTATATACACCTTATTCTTACTTTCGCCGGCGCTATTTACCCTTGACTGATTGAAAACTGGTTGAAGATCTTAGCTGGGCTAAACAGGGGAAATTCATATCTCATTCTTTTGGGATAACATTAATTGGTTGGAAATGTAACCCATGGAGAAAACAGTTGATTCAGCTCACCTTTTCTAAATAACAAGCCCTTAAAGATTAAAGCGAGTTTAATCTACAATTTATTCCCTTTGCTCATTACAGCTGGCAGACGTGATCGATGCCGGCTGACCTTTGTTGACCCCTATGTAATATCGGATATTTTCTGGAATGGAACAGATTTCGGTAAGTAAGATAAGAAAGTCATGTATACTTCATGCCCGATTTCAGCAGTCCCATGACACTATAAATTTTGCTGGGTATCAAGAAAGGAGGCTTGTCCATAGAAAAGCATGTCATAAAAAGTTGTTATATATATATATATATATATATAGGGGAAGATTACTACTTCAAATTTCGTTATTTCTTGGTATGAAGTTGTTGACCTCTTTGAAACTGTGAAAGAAGTCCGGTGGTAGAAAAATGTCAGATTTCCCTTGGAATTTGCACTTTCGACAATCAATACAATTCCCAAGGCCAAATGTTTGGAAAAATAAAGAAAAAAGTAAGTTGGTGTGGGAAAGGTTGATTTAAAGGACATTAACCATCCACCATCTCAAGCCTACTACTTAAATTAATGTTGAAGAAAATATAAATCACATAGAGAATATACGTATGTAATTGCAAGTAAATCTGGCAGATGTTTCAGAGTTTTTGAGGGACCTTTAGTCTGAGCAAAGTTTCTTTTACAATTATCTAATCCCATTTGGATCTCTGGATTCGAATCCCAAAAGGGATTGAACAAAATCGTGAACAACCCTTATTTGTTTGCCAAAATCTGTCCCAAAAAGTTACGCGGTTTCCAGTCTTGTCGGACACATTACATTTGTAACTTCGTCAAATACGTTAATGTGCTGAATGGTTTAACCTCTCCCTCGTGCAAAGCTCTGTCCTTAGATGATTTTGGCTTTTCATTTAGATCACTTTGGTTATTTGTTCTCTATCAGTTTTTAAACATATTTGAGTTTCTAGTCTTCCAAACGTTTAGATTTTATCTGCACTGATGAGACATTAATTGTCGAAATGCGCATATGCAGAAAGTAAATTCACAGTAACTTCGGTATTTAGTTATGACAAAAACAACGTACGAGTTGACCAACGAAGCACGGGCACTTGTCTCATAATAGAGGGCGGAACGCCCTCATAATTGTGGAGCATGCGAATCAAGATCAGATCGGCGAATACTGTTGTTTGAAAATCCGTCTACCGGAAGTGATGAGATAGGCCCATGCAAGTTTGGAATTTATTTTTTACATTTCTGATGTACCTAAAGAGAATGTTGCCAACGAATGAATCCATAGTTAATTAAACTGGGGACAAAAAGTATTTTAATGAATAATTCAGTACTGGAATAAACAACTACCTTTGTTTGCTCACAAGTTGTGTTGACGTCAGGATATTTGACATCAACACAAGTTGTGAACTTTGTGACGTCACATCCGTCTGTGCTTTGAACGGAAAATGTGATGCTACCACTGAGTTGGAATGATAAAAAGGGAAATTTACCTTTGTTTTTAAATGGAATGCGTCACTGAAGAGGATAAATTCGTATATAAAACCGTCGTTCGAGCATCATAGCGCCTTTCTTGTGACTGAATACACTATGCTCATTTCACTTTCAGCATTGTAGGGGTTTACAGTTACGGACTACGCGTTTATTTTTCTTCGTTTAAAATCGGAAAAGAAAACACTTAGCAATGATTGACTTAGAATTCTTATTGGATTCATGCCCTGGTCTGAGGACCTGGTTGCAGTCTCGTGTATCAAGGTATGTGGTTTGTCTTAGAAATGCGGAATTCAATGCATCCAATATCAGTGATATGTATTCTTTTAAAAACAGAAAAAAATGAATGTATGTATTTTTATATACTAGTACTTGATGTTTGCGCGTATATCGTAAAACAACAGATTCCCTGAACTGAACGCATGCACTTTTCAGTAACTTGTGTAGATTGAAGGCATTAATATTTCATTACAAAATTCACCAGCCGCCCTGACCGAGATAAGATCTTGGTATACCTAAAAACAGTCTACCGCTCTACCATCTGTGCCATAGTATATTCCAGTCCTTTAGCTGAGATGGTAGTGTTGGACTGTTGTCCTGGGGGTACCAAGACCCGCTACACCTGATATTATTCATTACGGAAGGGTCATTTGATTTTTATGGAGGGGCTTGAAAGGAATTCCGAAGAAATCCAGGATTAGAAACTTTTTTGAAAAGATATATTAGGACAGGAGAAGGTTTGAAAAAAAAATAACCAGGATGACTTATATGAAGCAAAATTTCTGGCCTGGACCGAAAAATGACTGGATTAAGATTTCAGTGAGAAAAAAAATAGTCATTCTCAAAGATGGCACGAGAAAAAAATCTGAGATCAGATGACTCAAGTCCCCCCCCCCCTTTTCCCCCAAAAAATTAATAGTTGCCGACTTTTTTTCGAACAAATATTTTATGGCAGTCATTTGACAGCTTAAATTTCCTTCTTGACATCAGAATTGACTGACAGCGCATTTTTCTGCAATGTTAATTATAATGTTTAATCATAAACTATCTGTTTACATTATAATGGATAAACATGATAAAGATTTTTTTATTAAGCTAAGAATTGCGCTTCCTTGTTTGACCCGTTCACTATCGATATAATAATAATAATATAATAATAATAAATATGTTTATTCCAATCAAGGGCCCATGCAGGGCAAAGTCATTACATTACATGTATTACTATCTGCAAAAGGTGAAAGATGGCTATCATTAAAATCAAAATAACAATTAACTTTTAAGGTTTGTCGCAACGTTATGTGTTGGTAGAAGCAGATCCAGAATTTGAAGTAAGTAGGAGCAAAATTGAAACTAGAGGCTCAGGGACTGAGCCTGAATCGCTCACCTGACAAAATGCTTGTAAAATAAGCCATGTCTATGCTGATGACCAAAAATGATTTTTCTTTGTTTTTATCTGTTACCGTTTCTGCCATGTCTTTGGACTTCGATTTTTGTAGTCATCGCTTCCCTTGTTCCTTCGGTATTCTACTGCCGTTGTTTTTTTTCCCCTTAGGGTCTAATGTTAAGCTATAGTTCCACTGCTGGTGGACTGTTAGTCCCCGAAGGTATTCACCAGCGAAGTAGTCAGTACTCCGGTGCTGATGCGAAAGCCGATTCTACTTGGAACCTTACAATATCTAAATTTTTTGTAAATTTTGTTGAAAACTAAGGAGTATCGCCCTCATGCAAAGCTCTGTCCTTAGCTGATTTTGGCTTCACATTTAGATCATATTGGTTATTTGTTCTCTATCAGTTCTAAAAATCTTTGAGTTTATGGTCTTCCAAACGTTTAGATTTTATCTGCACTGAAGAGACATAAGTTGTCGAAATGCGCATATGCAGAATTTAAATTCACAGTAACTTCGGTATTTTGTCATTAGATCAGATTTGGTAATTTGTTCTCTATCAGTTATAAACAATTTTGACTTTATGGTCTTCCAAACGTTTCGATTTTATCTGCACTGAAGAGACATGAGTTGTCGAAGTGCGCATATGCAGAATCAAAATTTACAGTAACTTCGGTATTTAGTTATTCCATAAATATTCCAATTCAGTTTGGTTAAGTTTGCTTCAATTATTTAATAGAGGATGACTAAAATGATCAATTTCCCATAGGGTCAAATGTTAATCTTTATTCTGCCCTGGCAGCATGATGTTATTAGGACCCCGCATTCAGATGCGGATGCCCTACAGTTTTCACTTTGTCTGTCTGTCCGTCTGTCCGTCAACAATTTTTTCTGTCACAGATTTCTTGGCTTCTACTGGAGGGAATGATTTGAAATTTGGTCTGAAGCTTTGAAATGATGAGTTGTATTGTGTAAGCAATTTTCAAGTTTGTCAGACATCCACTTCCTCTTTGATACTTTGATTTTTTACTATAAATCAAATTTTTGTCACAGATTCCTTAGCTCCTACCGGAGGGAATGATTTGAAATTTGGTCTGAAGGTTGGAAATGATGAGTTGTATTGTGTAAGCAATTTTCAAGTTTGTCAGACATCCACTTCCTCTTTGATACTTTGATTTTTCACTATAAATCAAATTTTCTGTCACAGATTTCTTGGCTCCTACTGGAGGGAATGATTTGAAATTTGGTCTGAAGGTTGGAAATGATGAGTTGTATTGTGTAAGCAATTTTCAAGTTTGTCGGACATCTACTTCCTGTTTGCCGATACTTTGATTTTTTACTGTGAATCAAATTTTCTGTCACAGATTTCTTGGCTCCTACTGGAGGGAATGATTTGAAATGTGGTCTGAAGGTTGGAAATGATGAGTTGTATTGTGTAAGCAATTTTCAAGTTTGTCGAACATCTACTTTCTGTTTGCCGATACTTTGAATTTTTACTATAAATCAAATTTTCCGTCACAGATTTCTTGGCTCCTACTGGAGGGAATGATTTGAAATTTAGTCTGAAGCTTGAAAATGATGAGTTGTATTGTGTAAGCAATTTTCAAGTTTGTCAGACATCCACTTCCTGTTTGCCGATACTTTGATTTTTACTATAAATCAAATTTTCCGTCACAGATTTCCTGGCTCCTACTGGAGGGAATGATTTGAAATTTGGTCTGAAGGTTGGAAATGATGAGTTGTATTGTGGAAGCAATTTTCAAGTTTGTCAGACATCCACTTCTTGTTTGCCCACACTTTGATTTTTTACTATAAACCAAATTTTCCGTCAAAGATTTCTTGGCTTTCATTTGAGGGAATGATTTGAAATTTGTTCTGAAGCTTGGAAATGATGAGTTGTATGGTATATGCGGTTTTCAAGTTTGTCCGACATCCACTTCCTGCTTGCCAATATTTCGACTTTTTACTGTTAACCAAATTTTCATCATAAGGTTTATTAACTTTTATTGGCCTAAATGATTTTAGCAAAGAAATGATAGGGTTTGGTAAAACTTCAAGAAATCACTATATCCAGCAAATTACTGTATCAACACATTTGTGTGTCAAACAGAATTTGAATCCACACTTGCCTGAAATTGACTTTTGCCCCAAGTTTCAGGATTGAAATTGCGGGGCACTTCCGAAAACGCCAGTTTTCTGTATCTAGTTATATTTGTAAGATCGGAACGTAATGAACAATCTTGACATAGAACCTTCCGTACATCGTTCCTGTAAAATTTGATTGAAATTGCTTCTGTAGTTTCAGAGGAGAAGATGAAAATGTGATTTTTGCATAGGGTCCAATGTTTAACAAAGTTCCGTGCTGGCGGCCATGTTTTTTTTACCAATCAGAACGTATTAGCAAATCTTTGTTAGGGACCTTCCATACATCATTCCTGTAAAGTTTTGTGAAATTTGCTTCTATGGTTTCTGATGAGAATATGAAAATGAGTAAGTTTACGGACGACGGACGCCAAGATATGGCAATAGCTCAAACTGACCCTTTGGGTCAGGTGAGCTAAAAAAAAAGCCAAGCGCAGCGATGCATAAGCATTTGTGATACCTATCGACAAAAACCCGATTTTAACATATAAAATTTCTACATTTTCTGGTTTTAGGGGTCGTACGCCCTTCACACCACCGGAATGATAACCGATTGTTGCACACTTTTCACTTCTGTGCAGAATAATGTAGATATAACCTTTCAAACAGTGATAATATAAACTGCATGCAATTTAAAATTGTGAAGCAGTCCCGAACACGGTTCAGAATATACAAATACAATAACAGCTTAAAAAAATTGGTGTACTGTAATTCAAATGTAACTACAAAAAATATAACAAAAATCGTTCTGAGTACTTCTTCAAATTATTGTCTTCCAACGGGATAAGAAAAAAACACTCGATCCCTTATCTCAATTAGCTGATATTCAACTCATGAAAACTTATTCCCTCAAGAAAACAAGATAAACAGAACCTCATGTTTTCCTGTAAATTCCCGTTCATCCACCAATATCAATGAAGGTATATGGAGTAAATGCACATGAGACAAAACCTCTTCAAATACATGGTAAAAACAAGCAATGGAACAACACTTTTAATGTTGTTCATCTTCATGTCAACACACGTGCAAAAGTAAGTCAGTGATTGTCGACTTGACAAGCTGTTCCGCCCTCTGATCGGTGTGCCGAATTTCATATTTAAGTCAGTCCCTCCCTCAAAGAAGAGAGGGAGGGACTTACTTTTTGTATGAAACAAGTGCCTGTGGCTGTGCAACGAAATCACCGTCATGACCGTGTCCAACGAGTTTGCAAACGGCATGACTTTCTTCGTTTTGAGTCATACCAGGTATAACTTTCCCAGTAACTGTAAAGTCTTTTGACCAAGATCGGCCCAAGTTTTGGTCTCGTATGTATTTTATTGGTAAGTTGCCGACAAACCGATTCTGATGCACGTTTTCGCTTTGCACATGTGAATCTATCAAATGTTTTAATCCCGATGACTTCCGAGCTTCCGGGAGTAGAAAAAGTAACGTCCAGAATAGACACGGAACGGACACGATTTGTTAACGGAATTAAAAAAAGCATCGTGATTTTGTGACGGAAAAACTTTTGACTCGGGCCCTTTTTTCTGACCCGGTCGGGCGAGGGGAAACAAACATTTCTATGTTTGGCCTGGAGGGGGTTACACCCTCTGAAATTCCAAAAAAACATATATGGTCATCTACTGTATTCTGAACATACTAACAACGCTTCTACACTCTTTGCAATAAAAATTTTTACAAAAGATTGATCTAACCAATTTTCAAAATGATAGACAACCCATGGCCATACCCAGTACTAGTGTAAATTCATCTCAATGCCGAAACATCCGAGTCTAAAAGTGCATAAGGGCAAAGTTGAATATGGCTGAAGAGTCTGAAGGCAGAAACATCTGTTTATTGTGTCGCCTGCGTTCACGCAGTGGCGACATATAGGGATCACTATCCATCGTTTTGCCTCCGTCGTTGTCATCATCGTCGGCGTCACAAAAAATTTCTGTCGCATTTTTTCTGGAACACATATCCTAGCCTTCTGAAATTATGCATAGAGTATCAGTACGGGGACCCATATGGTGTAAGACAGTTTTAGATCTCTCGCATACCCACTTTCTGTTTGATGTAACTTAGAATATTTTTCAGGTCTTCAAAATTTCTGTCACATTTTTCTCTGGAACCAAATATCCCAGCCTTCTGAAAATTGGGATGGAGTATCAGTACGGGGACCTATATGGTTAAAGACAGTTTTAGATCTCTGGCATTCCCACCTCTTGTTTGACCGAAATAAGAATATTTTTCAGGTCTTCAACATTCCTGTCGCATTTTTCTTTCGAACAACATATCCCAACCTTCTCAAATCTGGCTTGGAGTATCAGTATGGGGACCTAAAGGGTGTAACACAGTTTTGGATCTTTCGCTTGCCCATTTCCTGCTTGACGGAACTTAGAATTTTTTTTTCGGGTTTTCAAAATTTCTGTCACATTTTTTCTTGGGAACCACACATCCAAGTCTTCTGCAATTAGCATGGAGTATCAGTATTGGGTGAAAGTTTTGGATCTCTGGCATACCTACTTCCTGTTTGACGGAACTCAGAAAGTTTTTGGGACGCAGGCGACACATGTCTTCCGTGGAAGACTTATTACTAGGTGTGAGTTTGAAATCTTTTTGGGGATGCAGGAAATTCAGGTGAAATTTTTTGGGAGATACAAGAAAACAGTTTATCAGCACTTCTGTGCTTTGATTAAATTTTCTAGCCTTTGCTACATTGTATGACTTCAACATTTGTTCAAATTGTCATATCCATGTTAATTGTAATTTCATGTCTCTAATTTTACTTACAGCATTGACTTCAATTCAGATGCTAAAGACCTTTTGAAAGATAGATTGCCAAAGAATCTTGTCAGAGACCTTGATTATCTTTTGAAGTGTTCCAGCTAGAAATCCAAAGGGGTGGATTAAACTTTCTCCTGAAAGCTTAAGCAGTATATTCTATGATATCAATAAAATTTCAGCAATACATGAATCATTAATAATCTCAGTTTTATTGAAATTTCTGTTGCCTTGCACGTGTTCATTTTCCCAGTCATCATCGCTTATTATACGACCTAAAAAATTGTGCGGTCGTATATTGGTATGGTGCAGTCGTCGTCCCCGTTAGCGTCGGCCTCTGTGGACAGCAGTTCTAGTTGACAGATCAATACCAAATTCTAGGACAATGTTTCTTGTGACAATAGGCAGCTGCCATATCAAAATAGGGTTCCTTGCCCCACCCGTTTCAGAATAAGGGGCCACAAAGGGGCTAAACTCTGTGTTTTTACATATTTGTATACAGTTCGGTTTTTTCATGATTTATCTCGTAACTATAGTGAACCTGTTACATGAAGATATGACTAAAGTGTCTGTAAACAACACTACTCTGATTTATCTCGCATCTATAGAGAACTTGTGACATGGAGACATGACCATAGTGTCTATAAACAACACTACCATAAATATTCGTTCTTTAGTAATACGTGGAGCTGTAGGCTAAATGCGAATTACTCATCTGATTTTCCGTGCTATGTAATTATTTTAGAAAATTTTGAACTGTCATTCATTTTGACATTATTAGTATCCCTTAAAATAAGATGCATTTCTTACATTTTTTCGTGACATTAATGTATGAGAATTATGGAATTTTATTGTGGTACTAACTTTTTCGTCCTTTAAACTGTCAATCATTCTTGACATTTTTATTACCGATGAGATGGCAGGTGATTGATTTATGGAGGTCATTTGTAGTATTTAGGTGATTTTTTTGGGATGACGTCACTATGGTCTTGGCCAATCAGAATGCTGAAGTATAAAATGGGGATTTTATGTGTGGGGTCATGGGGTTATGTGATTTTATCAACCAATCAGAATGCAGGACCAGGAGACCCTCTATCTACTTCTAAATTTATTAATAAGGGAACGATACTCATAGAAGTCATTCGGTTTTTACTGTAGACCACTAACTAAGCAAACAACGTTTTTGGATGTTCAAATGTATTGCAACCCACTTTGAGCATTGTTAGACTTCACTTTTAAATTTACCATTGATTTTAACAAGGCTAAAAAACTTCGGTATTTAGTTATTTAAAGCTAAAAATATTTTGAATATGTAGAATTCGAAACAAATGATCGAGGAACCAAACCGCAAACATCCTCATGAAGTATCGTAATCGGTCATATTATCTGTAATAACTCAATCCTTAGTGTATCCAACTGGCATCAGTCACCACTTTGAAACATACTGTACAAGAAGGTCAAATTTTAAACATAACGTAAACAACCAAAATACTGTAAGAATTCGTTCAAGGAAAAAAGTAATCTAAGGATATATCATGTGAGAATGTTTTCAAATGTAGACACTGCTTTAAAAATATTCCGTTCCATTCTTGACAATAAAGCAGGCTTTAGAGATATTAAAATAACCGACCCCTGGTTGACATCTCAGATATTACACGGTATAGGAAAGAAGAGATTTATAATAAGACTAAGTGTAATCGTCATAATTTTGTATAGAGGAACATAAGATGCAAAGGAATACGAAAACAACCAAAGAATGATATAGCAGGAAAATCAAAGAGATTAAGAAAACAACAGAACAAATTATGGCAAATTCTTAAATCCTTGGGTTTTGAGCTCAAGAAAAAAAATTGTTCTGTAGCTATACAGGCATGTCACAACTTGACATATACTATTAGTCATTTTACATGTAACACATTCTTTACCGCCGTGACATAGACTCTAATTAACAAATGAATTTCTTCAGGGACTCGCTAAAGATCACAAAATAAAATATGTGAGATCCTTCAATCTCACTAATAGACACATTGATGTTGGTCTTTTCATTAACAAGTAAGAAAATACCATAGTGACTGTAAATTTTATTTTCTGCAAATGATCATTTCGAAAACTTATGTCTCTTCGGTGCAGATAAAATCAAGCTGATCTCTTTCTTTTCTCGTGTGAGGCCAAGTTTTAACAATGGCTAACACAGAAAAAAACCAAAACATTTAGCCCAGTCCTTTAATTTCAGCTTTCGCTACATAGAGAATGTACTTTCACTTAATAATCCAAATTCAAGGAATATTTACACCAGATCTATCCCAATGAGCTTGAAATTAAAGAGACTACTTATACACCTACTTCAGCTTCGTAGTTAGATCTTTTGATATACATTGACGAAGGTTGGCGTCAGAAATATAAGCTTTATGAGAAACGTGATGATTTTAACTTCCAAATTGTGAACTTTCCCTTTCTGAGCAGCAATATACCTACCTCTCCAGCCTAAGGAGTGTACATTTCACAGTTGATTCGTTACTGTCGAGCATGTAGTTTATACAGTGATTATTTGAATACAGCAAAAACACTGTCCCAAAAATTGCTTAGTCAGAGATTTGCTATCATCCCTTCAGAAATTCTATGGTCGTCATGACATCATTGACAGATATCACGTGTCTGTGTCCCAAATGAAAACGGGCATTTTCAGCTAAATTTCGCGTCTTTACAGATTTGACATAACCGGTTTTGACTCAACCATTGATTGACTCGGCGATAGTGTGATGGGTGCCGTTTAGCGGAGCAGGACATGCTAAATCTTCCGGAGTACCTGATTTCACTCTCGGTTTTCATGGGAGTTCACACTATGAGTGCTTTAGTTCTTAATGTCGTCTTTTTAACTCCGTGCCTTATGACTGTCTCTCGTCCTTGTTTTGTGTTTGATTTTCTATTGTCGATTTTGCCATCCCTTTGGACTTTGACTTTTGTGATCTTCACTTCTTGTGTTTCTTCGGTATTCTATAGCCGTTGTTGTTTTTTTTTTTGTTTCTGTTTTTGTGTGTTTTTTGTTGTTTTTGTTTTGTTTTTTGTGTTTTTTTTTGCCATTCCGAAAACTATGAAAGCTGATAGAAACAAATCACCAATAGGATTTAAGTTTCCAACATCAATCACGCATCCTTTGTTTAATGGACCCCATCAATATATCCTCCAGAATAAGAAATAAAGGAAACAAGAGAAACAATTAAATCTACATCCAAATTGACAAAAATGTTCATCCCAGTACTAAAATTTACGACAAAAGGGACGACATTAATTTTTTAATGACTTATGTTCCTAACATTGGCAGTAATATTCCAACTTCTTCTGCTTACAGAGTGTATGCTTCACAGTTGATTCGCTACGCGGGAGTTAGCAGCAATTATACAGAATTCCTCATTAGGCATAGTTATCTCCGTGACCGCCTTATTACTCAGAACTTCAAAAAATTCCGTCTCATACGATCATAAGAAAAGTTCTTTGATAGATATCAGTCCCTTGTATAAAAGTTTGATACGAATGGTGATTCAAGATTCATATTTTACTCATATTTTATTCATATGTCACTCCCGGTTTTCATGGGAGTTCACACTATGAGTGCCTTAGTTCTTAATGTTATTTTTTTTTATTTCCGTTCATTGTAGCTGTCTCGCGTCCTTGTAGGTTGTTTTGTCTTTGTTTTTATCTGTTACCGTTTTTGCCATGTCTTTGGACTTCTATTTTTGTAGTCATCACTTCCCTTGTTCCTTCGGTATTCTACTGCCGTTGTTTGTTACTTAATACTGGGATGAACATTTCTTTTTAATGTCTACGGCCTTTTTGTCTTTTGGCCTTTGGGTTTCGGCTCTTGACAATTCTGTTTAGTAATTTTGTTGATACCCTCATTAGCATGGAATAAATGACTATTTTAAGACGTTAAGACATTTCAGTTTGATTAGTTATGCTTATGATTGCAGTAATAAAGTATGTAAGGCATGTTCAAACTTGTCTCTGGACTTTCTCCATTGTTTATTATGTTCAACCATTTAAATATACGTAAGAATATAAAAAAATATTAAAAGCAGTATTGTACATTTATTTTACTTTACACCTTTATAGCAATATTTATAATGCAATAGGTATACAATTTGTACACTAAAAAGAGATAAGGCTTATTATGCAAATTAGGCAAACTGGGTATTAAAAAAATTTGAAAAATACCCAAAGCCTCTTCAAATACAAGAATATGTGTTCAAAACCATGTAACTAGTGGATAGAATGAGCTCTATTGTGTCTTTATCACTGTACCGACAACAGGTCCTTGAGTAGCGAATGAGTTGAGAGATGTAAACTCCACATCATGTTGGTAGAAAGAACAGCAAAGTCGAAGTCATCGCGTTTGTCATACTACCTGGCTTGTACTTTTCCTTTGTTGTCAATTTCAAGATTAAGGTGAAGGAAACAACGGCAGTAGAATACCGTAGGAACAAAGGAGTGGGATTTACAAAGACATGGCCTAAATGAGAACACAGAAAACAATGACGTTAGACAGACACAAAGCACAGAAATAGAAATCTCAACATGCAAACAAAGGCACTCACAGTGTGAACTCCAGTGAAACTGAGTGACATCAGGTGCTCCGGAAGGGTAAGCATGTCCTGCTCTGTTAACAGCACCCGTCACACTGCGAGTGAGTCAATCAAGGAAAATGTAAAATTCGGTAGTCAAATCCGGGAAGACGCGAATCTAGCTGAAAATGTCCACTTTCATTTGGAATACTGACATGTCATATCTTTCAATGATGTTATGGTGACGGCCATAGAATTACTCGAGGGATGAAGTTAAAATAGGTTTAACAAATCCCTGACTAAGAAGCTTTTGGGACAGTGTTTTTGCTGTGTTCAAAAAATCACTCTACAAACTACACGCTCGACAGTAACGAATCAACTGTGAAATGTACACTCCAAAGGACTGGGCTAAATGTTTTTGTTTTCTTTGTGTAAGCCCTTGTAAAAACTTGGCCTCGTACGCGTTAAGGAAAATGTCAGCTAAAAGCGGCGCACAGTTAGTTTCCATAGGCTGATTTGGAAGTGTTTGTAATATCCTAAAATTCCAGTTCTTATGGATAGATAAGATGTAGAAAATAACAAAAGCGAGGGTTGTTTAGCGACAAAATTTCATCTATGTAATGGAAGATAAAATTGAAGGATTGGGCTATTTATTTATTTCTGTTTTGAAGAAACCATTTCATAAATAGAATAACAAAATACTGAAGTTACTGTGAATTTTGTTTCTGCATATGCGCATTTCGACAACTTATGTCTCTTCAGTGCAGATAAATCAAAACATTTCGAAGTCCATACAAACAAATAGGTGTAAAACTGATAGAGAACAAATAACCAATACGATCTAAATAGCAAAGCCAAAATCATCTAAGGACAAAAAAGTCCAACGCAATTAGAGGACGAGACCGTAAGACATACGACAGTATCGAGAGCACACAACCCAACAGAGAACATTTTATGACTAAATTTTAAATCTGTTGAAAGAGACGCACAGTTTGTGCTATCGGAAAAGTATGTCAATCATTCGCTAACCATAACGTCACAGACTATGCAAGAAAATATTTGATTTTGATAATTTAATCCTGTGTTTTATTTGGACCGTGCAATTTTTATGCCCCCGCGACGAAAAGTCGGGGGGGGGGGGGGGCATATTGTTTTACCCTTGTTCGTCCGTTCGTTCGTCCATCCGTCCGTCCGTACGAATGAAAAAACACAACTATTCATGTTATTTAGAATGTTTGCAAACAAATTCCAACTACTTCAAAGGAATCTAACTTACAATAAGTAGATGTGCACACACATATCTTTTGGAATAACCAAAATGGCCGCAGTTGCCATGGAAACTGAAAAAAGGCGGGAAAATTCAAAGTGCCTAAAATTTGATGAAACTTTACAAGAAGGATGTCTAGCACCCATAGAAATCATTTTCGGTCTCAGAATTTTCAAAATGGCTGCCGTTGCCATGGAAACTAGAAAAAGGCGGGAAAATTCAAAGTGCCTCAAAATGGATGAAACTTTACAGGAAGACTTCCCTTTTATATATTTTGGATAAAGGGGAGGCATATCTTTGTGTCCATACTTGAACTGTGTCAACACCTGTATTGTGTCAACACACACTCAAATATGCACTTGCCATATTTATACAGGGTTCAATGAGCGGGGGCATAATTGGTTGCCATTCGGCGACAGCTCTAGTTTATGTTATTTTCACGAGGTATAACTTAGATAGTTAACACGTTTTGTAGATTTATAAAGTCATATAAATTTATTGTTTTATTTGTTACTTAATGTATGACATTGAAAGATTTTCGAAAAGAAATGGATCTACAGTTTTCACAAACTAATTCATGGGGTTTTCACGGGAGGAAATATGGTATATTTTCTTAGAGGTAGTTTCATCGATTTAAGAAATTTCAAGGGAATAAGATTTCACAAAGGATTTAAACAAAAGTTTTAAGTAAACAAGCTTTAATTTATTGCTTTTTTTTAACTGTAGATCAAAGTTATGGTTTGCCATTGACTTTTACCTCTGAATGCAGTGTAACGGGAAACTGGAAAAATGAACTTGGATCCGTCACGATATTGAATGCAGAGCCAGATCATTCACTATCAGGGACTGGTGGTAAACTGTCAGGGGAATACCAAATTCAAGTTGGATATGCTAATGGTATTGACAAGCTTACTGGCGAATATACTATGACCAAAAGTGGCTGTATACTTGGCTTTTCTGTGTCCTGGAACAATCAACAATCTGGGAAATCTAGATCATGAACCAGCGGGTCGGGAGTATACTATAAGTCTCCAGAAGACACTATTCTGCGTTCTGGATACTAACCTCCAACACCAGTCTTGAGAACATGTGGACAAATGCATATATTGGAAGATGTTTTCACGATGTACACCCCAAAACAGTTGTTGTAATATATTCTAAATAGAATAAAATATGATAGCAAAATTTCAATAAGTTTTAGTGATGTTGGAGATTGTATTCTCGACAAAAACCAAAACGGTTGTTGTAATATGTTCTAAATAGAATAAAATATGATAGCAAAATTTCAACAAGTTTTAGTGTTGTTCTCGACAAATCTGGTCCATTTTAAACCAAAACGGTTGTTGTAATATATTCTAAATAGAATAAAATATGATAGCAAAATTTTGATAAGTTTTAGTGTTGTTTGAGATTGTCATCTCGACAAATCTTGTCCATCTTAAATTAAACCAAAACGGGTGGAAGGCAAAATATATTTACGACAAAAATGTGAACATTTATGTCTCTGTTTGGACAAAATTTTGACAGAAAATATTCAGCAAGTTTTGCTGAGGTCCCTTAACCGAGATTTTTTTTATCCCCATTGTTTTCTTTAGTCTAGAGATATTCTCTCTTTTGTAGGTGTGCAGTTGTATGTTTTTTTTTTGGCTTTTTGCTTTTTTTTTGTTTTTTTTTTGTTTTTTTTTGTTGTTGTTGTTTTTTTAATTTGTTTTGTTTTTTTGTTTATGTTTTGTTTTTGTCACTAAATGTTTTTGTTCCAATTTCTAGGACTTATTGATGTAATCCAAGAAACGTCTTTCTTTTTGTGCCCTAATCGTATTTTTCTATGGTCCCAAAGTATCAGACTTCGTTATTATGCTGAACGCTGTATTCTCTCCTTTATCGCTTACCTAGGTTCAGGTCAATGTCCTCTTTTCCTTTGTCATTATGTTTGTTGATTGATTTCATCACAAGTTCTACACAAAGTAACGATAGTTTGTTGTTGAATTTTACTTATAAGACAGGAATGTAGAGTCATCATGGCGGTAATACTTTACATATGAGTTAGATTTGCTACAAGTCCGTCTATGTGTTTTGAACTCAATCCCATTTTCAAGAAAAATATTGCATCTTTTAATGAAATACCCACATTTGATGAAAACTGCAATTAGAGAGATACGGTGCGGATAGAGCAGTCAATGGAATCCTGCATCTCTTTTATAGCAGCTTTTATTAAATGCAAATATGTTTCCTTAAAAGGGAATGGAATAAAAACCATAGTGAGAGAAATGTAGCAAACAAACAGTGAAAGGATATGGAGTTAATTTACATGGAACAATGTCTCTACAAAATCACGGTAAAACCAAGCAAAGGAACAACAACGCTTTTATTGTTATTCTTCATCTTGAAATCTCATGAGGCCTTCAACAATGAACTTTGGCCATACCTCATAATAAGTTAAAGCACTGGCTTGAGTGGAAGTCAAACAACGCTACATCCATGTTTTATGTGGTCCTTGATGTATGATCGGCGACAAACATAAATCCAACTAGTAAAATGCTCTCACAATCACTGTCATCCGTTGCCCGACAAAAGCACTAGTGTCCTAAGCTAGTGGACGATTACAACATATAGACAAGCACAGGGCATTCATCAAGTCGATTGTAAGAAATTTAGAATTATAAAATAGTGAGATGTGGGCACAATAAACAGGTGGTCAAAATGACTTTTGGAAATTAGAAAAATAATAAATGTCAAGCTTTGAAAGTATGGTAGTATATCCATACGAGAAATTCTCCCGCGAACACATTAACTGAACATACGAGTAGCCCTTTGTGTTTCTTAATATCTACGAGTTATTATGCTATGGCGAAACAACGACAGTAATATACCGAAGGAACAAGGGTGGGATTTACAAAAATCAAAGATATGGCAAAAATAAGAACACAGAAAACAATGACGTTAGACAGATACAAAACACAGAAATAAAAACGCAACATTCAAAACCCAAGCACTCGCAGTGTGAACTCCCATTAAACTGAGAGTGGCATCAGATAGCATGACCTGTTCTGTTAACAGCACCCATCACACTGTAAGTGAGTCAAACTACCAAAAAGTCAAGTAACATTATGAGGCTACGTTATATTATTGTGACCAAATCAATTATTAATATTAAAAATTCTTTTCCAATATTGAAATCAATTTTTAATATTAGAAAATGATTTTTTATTATAGAAAATGATTTTTAATATTAAAAAATGAATTAATAATAAAAGAAATATTTTATTTCGAATTGAATTTCTAATAAAATAAATGAATTTCTAATATTCGATAAATAACTTTTCAGTATTAGCAATTCCTTTTTAATATTACAAAACCATTTACTTGTATTATTATAATTTGTAATATTGAAAAATGTCTTTTTCTTTCCTAATATTAGAAACTCAATTTCTTATATTTCAAATCATTTAATATCGTTTAATATTATTTATTGGATATGTTTCAGACTATGCCATTTGCCATAACATAACTCATATTCCATTTGTTGTGTGAGGTTGAAAAAACATAGCATATCAAAAACTAGTGATTGCATATTGCATGGCTACTAAAAATATCTAAAAAAATTTCTTGTTCCATTTACCAAAAGGTGAATTAGAGCTTCCATTATTGTATTTGTAAGCATTACAAATATAAAATATGGGTGGAGAGTTTGATTAAGACATACTAAAGCAAAGTGTAGATTTATCACACTGTAACAGCATTAAAACTTTTGACTTCTTCACACTTTATTCTATCATTCCCCATGAACTACTGAAACAACGACAATAGAATACCGAAGGAACAAAGGAGTGAAATTTACAAAAATCGACGTCCAAAGGCATCGCCAAAATGAGAACACAGAAAACAATGACGCCAGACACAAAACAACGACGTTAGACAGACACAAAGCACAGAAACAGAAATCACAACATTCAAAACAAAGCCCTCACAGTGTGAACTCCAGTGAAGTCTGAATTAAGGCTGAAAGTCTTAATTTATAGATGTATTCCCGTGAGAACGGCGACTGAAGATAAAAGTGCATAGTTATAGCCCTTTCAAACTAGAGGATGACATGCCCCCGCGGAAGGTTGTATCAAATTGGGATTTTTTAGTAATATTTGTGTCTGTAAGACACATATGATGCCCCCGCTAAACACATGTTATTCTAGGTTGCACAGATTTACT
This sequence comes from Modiolus philippinarum, assembly GCA_002080025.1. Taxonomy (NCBI): domain Eukaryota; kingdom Metazoa; phylum Mollusca; class Bivalvia; order Mytilida; family Modiolidae; genus Modiolus; species Modiolus philippinarum. The sequence continues at coordinate 57,735 of MJUU01055587.1, read as the reverse complement.
ATGTACCCTCTATTACTAAATCGCCAAAAAATCAAAAGTTGAACAATGTACATTTGTGAAAAAAAATGAACCAAAATCAAAATACATACCACATGCACATCTTCAATATAGGTACAAATGAACTGCAAAATAAAAGCTTCCTAGTATCAAAACTCTAGGAGGAGTTGTGCGGACAATCTGAGTACCCTGTGTTAATAATTCACCCAATAAATGACGAAGTTCAACAATGTATTTTTTCCAAAAATGCATCAAAATCAAAATCCTTCCCACATGCACATCTTCAATATAAGTACAAGTTGTCTGCAAAATAAAAACTTCCTAGCATGAAAACTGTAGGAGGAGTTGCGTGGACAAACTATGTAGCCCACCAAAAAAATGACTAAGTTCAACAATGTATAATTTTGACAAAAAATAACCAAAATTAAAGTCCTTACCACATGCTCATCTTCAATATAGGTACAAAAGATCTGTAAAATAAAAACTTCCTAGCATCAAAACTGTAGGAGGAGTTGCGCGGAGAAAATATGTACCCTCTATCACAAAATCACTAAAAAATGACTAAGTTCAACAATGAATATTTTTGACAAAAATCAACCAAAATGAAAATCCTTACCACATGCATATCTTCATTATAGGTACAAATGATCTGCAAAATAAAAAAAAAAACTTCCTAGCATTAAAACTGTAGGAGGAGTTGGGCGGACAAACTATGTACCCTCTATGAAAAATCACCAAAAATTGACTAAGTTCCACAATGTATATTTTTGACAAAAATACACCAAAATCAAAATCCTTGTCACATGCCAATCTTCAATATATGTACAAATGATTTGCAAAATAAAAACTTTCTAGCATAAAAACCGTAGGGGGAGTTGCGCGGACAAACCATTTACCCCCCTCGGACGGACGGACGGACCGGGGTAAAACAATATGCCCCCGACTTATCGTCGTGGGGGCATAAAAAGTGTTATCTTTTCCTGGATTTGAACTCTCCTATCAAATGGAGGTACAAACACTCTTCGCTTCCGGTTATCACTCCCACGGTTGGCTAACAATACACAACTAAAACCCTGAATACATTTTAATTCTAACAAAATAAGTGGACTGTCTCAGTAAACAATGATCTAGTAATCTAAATATGAACAGTGATATGAACGCTGTTCAGGATGAACAACACTTGCCGTGTTGGGTTGATAATCGCAACTGTTTCATTGTATCTAAATACCTAAACCGAACAGCGGACCAAAAGATTTTTTTGAAAAGGCCTATAGGCAGAGAACTAGCATACTATGTGAAATACGACTCAGAATCACAGAAAAAATTACAGTGGAAGAAGTGATTAAAATATTAGAGTTTCTGGTCGACAATACATTTTTGTCCAGTTTGGAGGACTTATTTTTCAACCGACTATCGGAATTCTAATGGGCACAAACTGTGCACCCTTTTTTAGCCGATCTGTTTCTCCACTCACATGAAGCAGAATTTATCGAAGGGCTTCTTCAAATTCGAGATGAGAAAACTGGCCCAGTCCTTTAATTTCAGCTTCCGTTATAAAGATGACATTTTATCACTAAACAACCTTCGCTTTCATGATTTTCTTCATCTTACCAATCCAAAAGAGCTTGAAATTACGGATGCTACAGATACACCTATATCGGCTTCGTGCCTTGACCTTCATCTTACTTGAAGTTGACAACAGGTAGAGTACAAAAGAGGGCTGTATGGCAAACGCGTTACTTCATTTTTCCAATTGTCAACTTCCCTGTTCTTTCTAGCAACATTCCAAAAGCACCGGTATATGGAGATAACATCTCACGACTAATTCGCTACTCAAGGACCTAAGGTCGATACAGTGACTTCCTTGATAGAGCTCGATGGCTTATAAATAGGCTATTTAAGTAAGGATATGTAATCCATGACTTGACGTTATCACTACAGAAGTTTTACGGTCGACATCACGATTTTGTGGACTGGTACGGGATACTTAGTATATGCTTCCCAGATGACAACAAATCTTTCTTTGCCACTAAATTTTGTTTTTCCTTTCCAATATTTGACTTTTACTACCGGAATTGACATGTTCAACCCGGCTGGTGTCTTATAAAATGCTTACTCTATCGATGCACCTGATCTCACCCATGTTTTTTTTATTGGGTCCGTGATGTTCATTTTTTTACTGTTTTCGAAAACAGTAATTTGCGATCGGCTTTAAGCCATATTGTTTTGTTTACATGACTTCCGGGAACTACAAAATATACGCTCGTATAAACTCTAGAATTTAGCGCCCGATATCACTACGAGTAAATAAAGATACCTGATGTTTTCTGATCACAAAAAGGCAATATATTGCTAAAAATACCTGTCAACCTTGACAAATCATGTGTGCTTTTAAGCGATTTTACGATCGTGAAACGAAATTAGAGGAAAACGAGATTTGCAAGAAATTCTACGCTGAAAAAATGTTTTGTTTACATTTTTGCGTTTATGTAACGGATGAAAATCAAGTGTCGATCAATAGCCAATCAAAATCGGGATTACATCTATCATGCGGTATCCACGTGGTTAGACAGCTGAGCCTGTGATAATCAATACCGGGAGGTAGGTACGACGTGAAAATCTTGTCAATCGGCGACCTCCGCAGATTGCACGGTTTTATACAATCTGCGCTCCCATCTTGCATTTTTGCAATATGCGCCCGGGCGCAGATTTGAAGTGGAAAGGCGCAGCTAGATTGCAAGTATTAAGGCGCAGATTGCAAGTATTGAGAGGCAGAATGCAAGTATTGGGGCGCAGATTGCAAGCATTGGACGCAGATTGCAACTGCTCCAACCTACTAGTATTTTACGTATACACGTACATTATGAATAGGGCGAACTTTAGAAAGTAACACTGGCTGTTATCACTGGGTTGCCGATGTATATAAAACGTGAATGAAATAAACTTTTACTTTTTCTCTTGATTTAAACCTAAACCTTCCCTGGCTATTACCATAACCTTTTCACTGACTATAACCTTAACCCTTTCCCTGACTAACCCTAACCCTTTCCCTTAATTTAACCCTAACCCTTTCTTTGACTATAACCTAACCCGTTCCCTAATTTAACCCTAACCCTTTCCCTGACTATAACCCTAACCCTTTCCTTGACTATAACCCTAACCCTTTCCTTTAATATAATTCTAACCCTTTCCATGACTACAACCCTTACCCTTTCCCTGAATATAATCCTAACCCTTTCTCTGAATATAACCCTAGCCCTTTACATGATTTAGATCCTAACCTTTTCCATGAATATAACCTGTGCTTCGTATGATGCAATAATGAATATGCGTCCTTGAATATGCAATTTATGCCCCGAAATATGCAATCTGCGCCCCGAAATCTGCAATCTGCGCTCCGTTCCATGCAATCTGCGCCCAGACGTAATCCGGTATAATTCTTGCAGTTTGTGCTTTATGGGCGCAGGATGCATAAAACTTCACGATCTGCGGAGGGCGCAGATTGACAGAAATCATACGTTCGACCTATATGATACCGGTTGATATTTAACTTTTAAGACTTGAGAGACGTTATTAGAGTTATATCCAGCAATCGTAGTCACTCATATCGTTATGTATCACGATTAACCAGTCCATCGGTCGGGAATATTGAAATTACGGTCCTTTGACCACACACTTCTTTATTTGGAAAAAAATAAACTCGGAACTCTCGAGGGTTTTCTATACCACCCAGTGACGTAATCAAAGAATTCCGGGATATATTCCTTAGCCTATGGAAAGTCCAGAGAATTCCGAAATTCACTTTCGTTTTCTTGTCTTTGAAAAGATAAACATCTTTGGAAGTAAACCAGACCAAGTTTTATTTTATGAGGGAAATAACAAAATAAACATGGGTTGAAGCGAGCAGGTGTGGAAGCGATGTCTGCATAGTTACAAGTGTAGTAAAATTTTCTTATATAGTAACAAGGCCCTGTGGTTGAACACGGCTAACAAACATGCTGGTACTGCTATTCACGAAAGATGTTACAAACAAAAAGGTAATAATTTAAACCACTAGAGTTACTGAATCTGTTGGAGCAAAAACATATTTAGAAATTGTAATGCTTCATTTTTTTTAAATGAAATGCAATGAAATAAGACAATTTTTATATGTGCATCAAACTGAAATAATACAGTAAAGTCAAGCCTTCTGAAATGATGTTCCAAATACTTGTGATTGATCATCTTACTTTTAATTTTGATGACTGTCTGGTCATCATCGCAACACATAAACACAGGAGTCTAAAATCCCAGCAATAAAGTGGTTATGTTACATAAAATGTCCTGAAACCCCACACGGAGCTACATTGTGAAGCTATGGCCCTCAGTTTTCATCGAAGTAAAAAAATCTAGATGTGTTTCCTTAAGAGAGGCTACAATTGTACATGTTGTAAATTGTGTTCATTGGATATTTATTATACATGCAGAAGATAGAACAGTTTTTCATTCCAAATGAAATAACAGAAAAAGAAATGAAATGCAAGTGAGAAAATTTAAAGACTTGCATATCAATACTAGACTCGGAAACAATGACATAAACATAACTGTATATCTTTGTTTCTGCAAAAAAAAAAAAAAAAAAAAAAAAAAAAAAAAANAAAAAAACTTTCTGTTGATTTTTTTACTGCCCTACTCTAGTTGCAAACACTATGTATAGTATAAAGCTGTAAATTTCTTGCTTGCATGCGATCATAAAGCTAGAAAACAGTAATACTGCGTTTTGACGCTTTGATTGTTAATGTGTGTGTCTTTATTTTTCTTTTTTGGGCCGTGCTCATGTAATGTCTTTGTTTCTTTGTTCTTCCGATGCTGTCATTATCCTTAGGTTGTTCGTTTTCGACTGACGGTTTGGTTCTCACTTTTATAAATCTGATATATGTGATAGATTAATGGCTATGTTAGTCAGAAATATACTTCACAAGAAATTGCTTATGCGCTTTTACTTTATGTTTTTATCCATTTAAGACATGCAGGCCAAAGTAAAAGTGTATAAAAAACCAATTTTTTAAATGTAGCAAATGTGTGTAAGGACATATTGATACATACCTAGAAAAGATGTGTTCTGTTTTGCATATGTTATAAAGTCGGAAGTTAACAATCCATATCCACATACCACTTCTGATATGACCATACCACACTGCCTCGTTCTGAAAAAGCCATATCAACTCGGTGATATTGCTATTTCAGCCGGGTAAGATGAAAACTACTAATTAGAAGTATATAATAAACAGATTAAAACACGGTCCTTTCCATATCTGAACGGTAAAATATATGAAAAAGGCCATGTATTTATATATATTTTATGTTTATATACTTATGTGCCCTTAAAATTCACATCCGGTATTCTGTCAATCAAATATTGTGAATAGTCTGTCGGTTTTTTTAAGGCAGGGTCTCTGCCTTCTAGCTGTTTTGTAAAGCCATCTTGAAACTAGTCTGTTTCAACCAGACTCTTACATTTAGGAGACTACTTTATATAGAAAGAGCCCGAATGATCCAGACTATCGTCAAAAAACGCGTACGGCCTACCAGTTATTCATACATAGGAACAAAAAATAATCCATTCATTTGGCGATACAGTGTCCATTTCGTGATCAACTACATCGTTTTATGTGTGTATTGTATTTATTTAATATCTTTTGAAAGATGCAATGTTTTTTTTAATCTCAGAGGACTTCAATTGACATTCGAAATTCACGATTCGGTTCATTCATAAAAATTTCCAGCGGCGCGCTGTGATTTTACAAATTTTTATGAATGAATACATAGTAACTTATACCAACGCTGTTTTAACTCGTAAAAATGTGTGTATTTTTCAGTATATATGACTTTGAACCTTTTAATGGTTACATTGACATCTTCTTTACTTAAAAAAAAGGATCAACCAAACCGTAGCTTCGTTTTCTTTTTTGTTTTGTTTATCAATGTCCCGACAGGTGGCGCATTGTTTTATCTATTAATGGCCATACTTAATTACACCTGCATGACATACGACGTTGTAAATAAGGGTCAAACAAGTTTTAAAATAATCCGAAATTACAACAAATGTTCTTTATGGAATACTTCCAATACAAGTAAATTTAAGAATAACTCAATTATGTCAGCAATGAAGCACGGAAGGTTTAAACTTTATCTCCGACGGCGTTCCTAATCACAAGCGTAATCAAGTACAACACTTGTACTGGATCATGAAGGTCCCAAACTGTCACTGAGTCTGATTTGTTACAACAGGGGGAAGCGCTCGCTTTCTGAATTTTCATCACTTGCTGTGATTCCTTCTTGTGTAGTAATTCATTTTTCACGTTGTGTTGAAACAGGGATGAAATCTGTTAGAATACTGCGCCAAGAACACGTTCACGAAGGCAAGACGTTGTCATCCGTCATGTCCAAAGTTAAATCGTAGTCAGGTATAAGAAAACACTCCATGCTAGATCACGAAAGTCAAATGTAAAACGTCAGTTGAAAACTCATGAGGGGCCTGATAAAATTATACAGTGGCAGAATAATCAGTGTTTTGATGGTGGCCGCAAATTTGTAGAAGTAGAAGTTATAACCTTTAAAAAATTATAAGTGGCTACAAGCATTTCAGCGTCCAGTGCTTTGCTCAAATAGAAAAAAAAACTGATGTGCATGTAGATAAAAAAATACAAATATGGAATACTCTAAAAGGGATCCATCATAAGAAGTCTGCAACCCATTCAATATGTTTTGGAAGGTGTTGTCCCCAGATAAGGACAAATTGACTTGCTACGGCCTACAAAAAACGTTTGATAGTAAAAAGTTTTTTTTTCTAGGCTGGAAGCAAGTCCCACTCCCTGTGATAAGGCCGTTATGAATAAAATCCTCTAAAGGTGGTTCCTTCAAGTTCGTTCTTGTGAATATCAATGTAGTCATGAAAACAAGTAATTGTTTTAATCACAGTCAAATAGTCATCAAAGTGATAACATGACTACATTAGAAATATCAACATTAATCAAGCCACCGAGTGTAACACTTGTTTGGAATACTTACATGTACCAACAAAGAGGAACAAGGCAATAGAATGTAAATAGAGTTTTAACTAAATCGCCAACAACCCATACAAAAACTGAAAAGACAACCCAAACGGGGAAGGAAAACTTTTGGATTTTAATTCTTGAAGAAATTACATGCCAAGATTTCAGCAAAACAGTAATAATTACAGGACTTCTGGGAAGACCCAGGAACCTGCCTTAACAGCATTCCATGCTTTGATTTTACAGTGAATTTATCCCTTTGTTATGATTTGATTATTCTAATGTTTTTTTTGTATGCATTTCACATTCAAAACATTCGCATGACGTCACACATTGATTTTCCATTTCGCGGGCAATACCAAGTGACCTTTTTTTCTTATATAAAAAGTAGTAGAAAAGTTTATTTCATATAAAGAACTTATAAACTAAAGAGAAAATGTTTTAGATATCTGCAGAACTTGTATAAAGGATGGTCACTCCTCAGGATTTTGAAACTGTCTCTGACTTGCGGAATTCTTTCATTTTATCCAGCATGATGCATTAGAAAATTTTGCACACTAAACTCCACTTTTCTTTTCAAAATATGTTTATATACATCTTGAATAAACTTTTGACAAAATTTGATGAAATTCTTGGTATATCTACAATGTTTTCTGAAGGGTGATTGTCTTAATGCAAAGTGAATGAAAAATCAAGAAGAGTTCGGTTTCCTGCCAAAATTTTAGGCACTTATATCTTAAAAACGGACACACTGGCCTATCAATATTTTTTGCTTAAAATTATGTATGATCGATGTTCTTATTAATAAAGATACTGAACCTTGATATAATGACTTTGAGGATAGACCATCCTTAAAAATGAACGATCTTTTCTATTATTCAGTAGAATGACTTCATTTAAGACTTTAACATTTGGTATATCTTTTGAATGGCAAGTGATATGGATTTCATATATGCATGTGTATGTCCTGTGGAAAACTTTTCAAGTGGTACCCGAATATTCCACCTCGTGACTTTTGTATTTAAACAACTACATACAAACTTTTACATTGGATACCCATGTGCATTTTCATATTTAACATGTTTATTCCTTGTGGGAATCATTTCCAGAATATCATACCTTGACTTTGACCTTGAAAGTTTTGGTTTGCTTTATCCCCCTTTGTCCGAAATTGATAGTCATGCAATACCAAGGACCTTTTTCTAGTAGAAAAAGTTTATTTCATATAAAGAACTTATAAACTAAAGAGAAAATGTTTTAGATATCTGCAGAATTTGTATTGAGGATGGTCACTCCTCGGGATTTTGAAACTGTCTGAAATGTTTCAATCAATGTGCATCAATTCAATTAATAATATGACAAATGTAGCCTTTGTAGAAGGTCAATACGAGGTTTTATCACACATCTAGTAGAAATATTAGCTTTTTTACATAAACAATAATAGCCAGAAGTCAGGTCAGGTTATGTGCCATCAGGGCGAATATCGTCCTGAAAAATCCATATATGTGCCCTTAAAATTCACTCCCGGTATTCTGTCAATCAAATATTGAGAATAGTCTGTCGGATTTTTTTACAGTGATGAGATAAACTGAATTTATCCCTTTGTTAAAGATTTAGTTATTCTAATGTTCTTTTGTTTGCGTTTCACATTCCAATCATTCGCATGACGTCACATATTTTTTATTTCCATTTCGCGGGCATTTGAAAGAGTATCAAAACCTTTGACTTCACTAACTTTGCATTGTCCTGTGACTGACGTTTTGAAGACAAAAATAACTTTACCATTTGGTTTATCTTTCGAATGGCAAATGATATGGATTTCATATATGCATGTGTATGTCCTGTGTAAAACCTTCCAAGTGGTACCCGAATATTGAGACCTCCCGACTTTTGTATTCAAACAACTGCATACAAACTTTTACATTGGATACCCATGTGAATTTTCATATTTTACATGTTTATTCCTTGTGGGAATAATTTCCAGAATATGTGACCGTGACTTTGACCTTGACCTTGGCAAATGACTTGCTGATAAAATTTCACCACAAATGTGAAATTAAATTATCAATGTTTTAACTGTCATTCATTTGTGGTTTGATTTATCTCCCTTTGTCCAAATTAACACTCGTGCAATACCAATTAAGTGACCCTTTTCCTGATATAAAAAGTAGTAGAAAAGTTTATTTCATATAAAGAACTTATAAACTAAAGAGAAAATGTTTTAGATATCTGCAGAATTTGTATAAAGGATGGTCACTCCTCAGGATTTTGATGTCTCTGACTTGCGGAATTATTTCATTTTATCAGAATATTTTGCACACTAAACTCCACTTTTCTTTTCAAAATATGTTTATATACATCTTGAATAAACTTTTGACAAAATTTGATGAAATTCTTGATATATCTACAATGTATTCTAAAGGGTGATTGCCTTAATGCAAAGTGAATGAAACATCAAGAAGAGTTCGGTTTCCTGCCAAAACTTTTAGCACTTGTATCTTAAAACGGACACACTGACCTATCAACATGTTTTGCTTAAGATTATGTATGACCGATGTTCTTATTTATAAAGATACTAATTTTAAAACCTTGATATAATGAACTTGAGGAGTGACCATCCTTAGAAACTATTATTCAGTAGAATGACTTCATTTAAGACTTTAACATTTGGTATATCTTTTGAATGGCAAGTGATATGGATTTCATATATGCATGTGTATGTCATGTGGAAAACTTTCCAAGTGGTACCCGAATATTTCACCTTGTGACTTTTGTATTTAAACAACTGCATACAAACTTTTACATTGGATACCCATTTAACATGTTTATTTCTTGTGGGAATCATTTCCAGAACTTTGACCTTGAAATTTTTGGTTTGATTTAACTCCCTTTGTCCGAAATTGATAGTCGTGCAATACCAAGTGACCATTTTCCTGATATAAAAAGTAGTAGAAAAGTTTATTTCATATAAAGAACTTATAAACTAAAGAGAAAATGTTTTAGATATCTGCAGAATTTGTATTGAAAAGGAACGATCTTTTCTATTATTCAGTATTATTCAGTAGAATGCCTTCATTTAAAACTTTAACATTTGGTATATTTTTTAAATGGTAAGTAATAGGGATTTTGTATTTCATTGTATTCATTGTGATATGACTTCAATTGAAACTATGATTTCTCATAAGCAAATGAATTACTATTCATGCTTAAGATTTCTTCATAACTGCTTCTCGTGGCCATAAGTGTTTCACAAAACACCTCTTGTTTTTCTTTACTTTCCATACTCGTCACATATTTGGATTATATTAATAATGAAAGAATAAGGAGTAAATGCACACGAGACAAAGTTTCCACAAATACATGGTAAAATCGAGGAACTTTACAACCCTTTTGTTGTTCTTCTAGATATTGAAGTCACCATAAGACCTTCAACAATGGGCTTAGTTCATACTAGTACCTTATAGTAAGTTCAAGACGGCTCCAAGCTCCGGTTTGAGCAGAATTCATTTTTAAATGCCTTGTAACGCTACATCCATGTTCTTTTTAACTCATGGATACGGGATCGTCAAAAAAAAAAAATAATAAATAATAAAATAAAATGACATTGTTCTTACAACCGCTGTAATCCGTTGCCCGACATTTTTTGTTGTCAAATTGGTTTTATATGCTTAGAAATAATCCTAGGTAATGTTTTATATCGTATTGTTAATTGTGTTGAAATCATGTCGTTGCATGTAGAATTTACTGATGTTGTAGTAATATAAGAAAATGACGTTATAGAAATACCTTTTATACGACCACAAAAAATTGGGGTCGTATAATGGTATGGTGTTGTCATCGTCGTTGCCTGTAGACACTTTTGTTTTTGGTCAATTTGATCAATCCTTGTGAAATTTCAACATAATGTTACTTGGCACAAAAGGAAGGCTGGGATAGGTTTTGGGATTGTAGCCTAGTCGTTAAAAAAGGACCAAAAGGGACCAATTGGGTGTTTTCATATATTTGTCTGTAGAATGTTTTTATCAGTTTTTATGTTGTTTCTTTCTTTGTGCTCCTTACGAAAATTTAATCTGCAAAATGTCAACGGATCTTACGTCACATGTGTGCCGTTCATGAGATAAAGGGGCGATTCTGAAAAAATATCATTTTTACTCCAATTGATGACTTTTTGCAATGGATTCCTTTATGGAAAATTAATATAGCTCTCAACTGGCGGCCATCTTGGATTGGATACTGACCCAAGCGACATAAGTTTAAAAGTTGAGTATCTAAAGACTGTTGTAGCCAAGTTTGATTTGAATCGGCCTGGCAGTTCTAGAGAAGATTTTTAAACATTTTCCCCCAAAGGATCCAGTGTTATACTATTATCCCTGCTGGTGGCCATCTTGAATGAGGTACGGACATGAGCGACACAATTTTCGAAGGGGGCCACCGAAAGACTATTGTGACCAATATTGGTTGCAATTGGCACATTGGTTTCAGAGGAGATGATCTTTGAATGAGAAGTTTACAGCTGGACTACAGACGCCTTACGACGGACGACAGACGCCGAAAGACGGACACGGGTCGCAAAGTGATGGCAAAAGCTCATCTCACCCTAACATAGCCAGGTGAGCTAAAAACAACAAAACACAAACACTTTCATTTAGCAGACCAACAATTCAAACTTATTTATTACAATTATTTCTGCTATTAACCGGAAAGAATTAAAACTTGACAATGAAGCAATAGGAATTTGTAAGAAAAGTGTATGAAGACAAAAGTCACAGAAATTGTTTCCGTATAACGACCCAGTTGTAAAGTTCACACAATGTACAATGTTATCAAACTCTGATATCCTTTTATATGGTGAAATGGAAACTTTGTAGTCAAAATGAAATTGATGTACTTAAAGTAAGCTACAACATATTGAAGGCCAATACATGTGTTTAGTAACTTTATTCCAATCAAAATTGATTTTTCGATTTGGGAAAAAAGAGTTGTCTACCTTAATTCAATACTAGATGAATTATTAGGCTAATAGTAGGGTGCCCAAGGTCCAAAAAGACGCTTAGTTTTCGAGTTTGGGTTAACGGAATCACACACGGCTAATTCTTGTTTTAAATGATAGAACAACTATTAA
>MJUU01055587.1:30139-45517 GCA_002080025.1 Modiolus philippinarum | reverse complement strand
TTTTTAAGGGTACCCTTAAACAGTGCTTGGGATATGGTATCTTTAAAGTTATAGAAAATAGTAGTACTCTCTTATATTCTAATAAAAAGTTATTCACGATAAAGTCAAGGCCTGAAATATTTATTTGAATCATAGAATGCAAGTTATTTTTGATTGGTTTTTGTAATTTATCGGTATTAATGTCGGGGTAAATTTTAGTCTAAATTAACGACATTTTCATTGAATGCCAAATAACTATGCTTTATTTCTGAAAAAAATCCAACTTTAACGAAAATATATATATAAATTGTGCATATGCACAAAAAATCATGGGTATAATGTCCACCGTTAAAGAGAAATCAACAATTAAAAAGCCCAAATTGTCGTAAAACTTTCAATTTTTTGTCGATGTGAAGACCATGCCAATTGGTCATGTTCTTTCAAGTGTACAACGAAAGATAACTCTAATCATTTTGTCAAAATTACTTGACAAGCCCAAGAGTATAGTTAAATCGCGGGAATCTAGTGACAATTTTACGTTGCTTCTGTTTTGATTTTCCAAGCACATGTGTTTGTTTTCACGTTTAAAATCACTTTTCCATATCATTTCAGATAATATAAGAGGGTTTTGTTCCAGTAGGAACGGTTTTATTAAGATTTATATCAGTGTGTGTTTTTTTTTTGGGGGGGGAATTGAATAATTTATACCAATAACAAAAGTACGATTCATTTCGCTTAAACTAAGTTTATTGTTTAGCGGTTCGGTTTAAAATTAAATTTAAGCTTTCCTTTAAAGAATAGTCCTATAAAAGTCAGAAATGCGCAGTTCTTTATATCACGGAGGTGCAAATATTCAAAATGACGAACCTTTAAAACAAAATGCCAACTTTGCAACTTGTTGAATAAAGACAACAGACAAATCATTATAAAAACTAAAACTAAACAACTGCCCCAATAAAATTTACAATAATATTCGAATTTCGTTGCAGTTTTATCTGTGAAATGAAGCTCACTTTAAAATGCATCAAAATTTTAGGAGCTGACCTTTGACCCCATCTAAAATAAAATGTGACCAAATTCAATCTCTACGACATCGTCATTTCGATGCGCAATGGTATCCTCTTTCCAAACATGTATAATACAGGTGTGTGTTATTCCGTTAACCCAAAATCGGAAAAATCGTCTCTTGGGCACCCTACTATAAGGCGCATAAAGTATAACTAGATTCTAATACATTTTGTAAATGAACGATGTCTGTTAGCATCAGGTTAAATTTGTCCTTGGTTGTCTGGATATTTAAGGGTACCCCTAAACTGACCCCTGTTGTACTATTTTCCGCATTTTTTTCAGAGTACAACATTCAAGAAAAGTAAGTTGATATATTGCCCTTCTATTTCGTGCAAAAACAATATCGGTCTACAGGGGTATCCAGCTAAAATATTTTCGGCTGATGGACTAACAATCTTAAACTACATTCATTGAAGGTTATTTTGGAACATATTAAATCAAAATTCCAGGTGGGCCGGAAAACGGCTTTATTGCAACCCATCCTGTTTGTTAAATTTAGATATTGTAAGTTTCTAAATAAAATTGGTTTTCTGACCAGCAGCGAAGTATACTGGCTACTTGGTTGGTGCATGCCCTCGGCCGCTCATATGAAGTGGGCTTAATAAAAAGGTGGTCAGAATAAATTTGAAAATTACAAAAATGCAAAACTTGAAGATGTGATAATGTTTGTTTGAGAAATTATCTCAAGAACAAGTACACCGTGGCTGAAATGTTTAGAGAATATACATCTTTAGTGGGGGGAATCTTTATATAGACTACACATTGCCAGAGACAAATCCCGTATTCAATAATCAATGAAATGATATGGATTATATGGACATGTACAAAAATTCTGTACAAACACATGGTAAAATAAAGCAACAGAACACTTTTATTGTTTTTCTTTATGTTGAAGTCACCATTAGGCCTTCAACAATGAGCTTTGCTCGTTCAAGACGGCGCCTAACATAAGTGCGTAGATGAGCAAAGGTTTATGACGTACGTTAAAGGCGTTCTAGAGTCTTATTTCAACTGTAAATTTTTTGTTTTGTTTTGTTTTCGTTTTTTGTTGTTGTTTTTTTTTCGTTTCTGTTTTTGTTTGTTTGTTTGTTTTTTTTTGGGGGGTATTAAACCGCAGATTTTGATTTTACATTTGTTTGTTACTTTGTATGTTTCGTGTCTCTTTTTTTGGGGGGATCTCCACATTTGAAATCGAAGTGTTTAAGTCTTTAACTCTCCAGTCTTACCTTTTACAATTTGTCAAAAATAGTCCCCGTACGTTAGCGTTCTGTTAAACATTTCTTATACACTGGAAGATTCTCCAACGAAAGTAAAGGGGACCTCATTGTCATTTTGACATGCAGATTGGTATTCGCACATGAGTGTAAACTTTAGACCAATCGATAGAGGGATTGTGATGATAAAATATCCGCCTAATGATGCAGGAGGGCGACTAAAATGTGAAAAAAAAATCTTCAGATGCGCACTAAAATATTATATCAAATGGTTACCAGTCACGGTGTCTAGCAAAGTCAATCTTCCGGTCAAAATATTCAACACTTTCAGCAGTTTTTATACGACCGCAAAAAATTTGAGGTCGTATAATGGTATGGTGCTGTCGTCGTCGTCGTTGTTGTCGTCGTTGTCGTTGTTGTCGTCGTTGTCGTTGTCGTCTGTAGACACTTTTGATTTTGGTCAATAACTTAAGATCCAGTTGATCAATCCTTTTGAAATTTTAACACAATGTTCCTTGGCACAAAAGGAAGTCTTTGAGAGGTTTTGGGTATTGTGGCCTCTCCTGTTTTAAAAAAAAAGGGTCCAAAAAGGATTTTGGTCAATAACTTAAGTTCCAGTGTATCAAGCCTTTTGAAATTTAACACAATGTTCCTTGGCACAAAAGGAAGTCTTTGAGAGGTTTTGGGTATTGTGGCCTCCCCTGTTTTTAAAAAAGGTCCAAAAAGGACCAAATTGGGTGTTTTCATATATTTGTATGTAGAATATTTATTATTTATCAGATTTTGATGGGCTTTCTTTCAGTGTGCTCCAGAGGAAATTTCCAATCAGTAGTTTGTCAACGGATTTCATATCGCATGTACTGTTCATGATATAAATGGGCCCAAAAGGGGCGAATCTCAAAAAAAAAAAAAAAAATTTAGTCGATTTTGATGCAGTTTCTTTCAATGGATTCCTTATGAAAATTTAAATAGCGTTTAGCCATTATATTCTTAATAACTTTTTTCCTTTTCTAGCTATGAGGGGCCAAACGGGGCCAAAATTGCAAATGTGCAGATTAACTAAAATTTTTATTTTTCATCAGATTTCGATGGATTTCTTTTTTATTCCTCTTGTTATAAGCTTTTAGTAGTGTGCCAACCGATTTGTTTTAGCTCTTACTCTTTCTGAGGCCAAATCTGCAAATTTTCAAAATATGTAAAATCTTTATTTTACATCTGATTTCAATGGGATTTTTTCTTTTGGTTCCTCTTGTTGTGAGCTTTCAGTAGTTAATCAACAGATTTGAAGTATTTCATAAGTTTCCAAGCTTTAAGGGGTCAAAGGGGTAAAGTTGCAATTTTTCAAAATATGTAAAATCTTTATTTTATATCGAATTTCGATTGGGTTTTTTTTCTTTGGATTATTCTTGATGAAAGCTTTCAGTAGTACAGCAACAAATTTGGTATAACTCTTAATCTTTCTCAGCTTCAAGGGATCAAAAGGGCTAATTTTTATGTCCCAGTTTGTGTCCAGCTAATTACTGTGTCAAACTCCTTATTGTGTCCACATTCACTTTAAGTTACACTTGTTCAAATTTCCGTGGTCGAAATACTGCGGTCGTATCATGCTGTGCTCGGCGTAGTCCTTTATTTCGTTAGCTTTGACACCTACAACAGTTAAGAAATGCACAAGGTGGCGTTTTACTTTCTGGCAGACGGACCACAAAATTGTTCGATTCGCTGAGCAGAGCATCGTATCAACGACACTTCAAAGACCTGTTGTTCGACAACGGAACCTGATAAGCTAGGTGCAAGTACAATCTGACGACCGCTGTGAACTATACTGCGATCATATCGTCAAGTGCAGATATTGGAACAAACAATGGAAAACGCCATTAACAAACTCCTTGCACGGGATTCAAAGCTGTCGAGTTCGTGCTAGAAAGCATTTACGGATGAATTAAACCACGTCGGGTTTGACTGATGCCAATATGTCTTTACTTCTATAGTTATGTAGTTATTCCCTAGATAAAAGCAGTTATCTATATGATCATCTTCCCTGATAGTCCACGGATTTTTTCTGCTACTTTTTGGACATGTTATTCCTATATGTTCACGTGATACTCTGGCTTTTCCATATATGGTCATGTCTGTTGATATTCTCGTTCGATCGAAAAAAGACAATTTCCTTATTCGGGCATATTGTCTCGTGATGTCCCACCTCGGTTCCAAGTATTAGTTAAGGCGGTAGTCGGTTACCACATTTGGACCCGAAAGCCGATTATATTTGGAACCTGACAATATCTAAATTTTTGTAAATTTTGTTGAAAACTAAGGAGTATCTCCCTCATGCAAAGCTCTGTCCTTAGCTGATTTTGGCTTTATATTTAGATTATATTGATTATTTGTTCTCTATCAGTTTTTAAACATCTTTGAGTTTCTGGTCTTCCAAACGTTTAGAATTTTATCTGCACTGAAGAGACAGTTGTCGAAATGCGCATATGCAGAAAGTAAATTCACAGTACTGAACTTCGGTATTTAGTTATTTGGACATGTTTTCCATATACGGTGATGTCATGCCCACCTTTTTCCCTAATATTCGCATTATAGATTACATCGATTTGCAAATAAATAAAGCGATTACCATTTGGATTTAATTTCTGTATATAAACACCCAAATCTATTTCCATATATGGTCTTTTGTGAATGAAAATAAAGAGATCGCCCTATTTGGACATGTTTTCTATACATGGTCATGTGATACCCAGTCTCTACCACAGTACAAAATTTGGTCATGTAGGTTTATGTCAATGACTTAACGAAAACGAAGGATCTACCTTATTTTGGCGTATTTTCCATAAAATAAAGTCTATGAAATGCCTTTAACGAGTTTGTACATACGTCATAAATCTTCGTTCATCTGGGCACTTTTGCGCGCAAAGCGCGCCTGTGCAAGTCATGTGATCACATAATTTTACCAGGACACCTGTCAAAATAATAAGATTAAAGTTTGGCAAGTTGCCAAAACATCAATGAACATTATTATAATGTGCATATGGTGTTTTGTTAATCAATTTCTTCCTTGAGAGGAAATAATACAATTTAACCAAGATAATTCTTTGTGAGAAAAATCTACACTATTTCTCATTTTTTGAGGTAAAAGGAGTACGTTGTCGTCCCATTTTCCGATATTTTCTGGATATTAGTATGCATTTGTCTTCGTGTGACAGATTTTCATATACTTATACATATTACATATAATTAATATATACATTTTTAAAAATCAAAATACCACGTCAATGGGCCTAAATAAAATGATTGTGTCGATGTTAACGATTGGTTGATGTATATACAAAAACACGTTTTTACATCGGGAAAAATCATGAAAATTTTTACAAAGTATAATTCATCTACTTACTAAAAGAGATCGAAAATGATAGCAAAACCACATTTACTGCAATTTTGATGCATATAAAGATAAATTTACATATTCGAATCAATAAAACTTTGATACACAAGATAAATCACAAAACAGAATATCATAAATACACTGAATTTTTGTATATGCCTTGCATGCAGAACCAGCTTAGCATTTTGCATGCATAATTCTTATTAAATAAGTAATATCTTTTATAATTATTAATTATTAGTTTGGTTCCGAATGCAAGGCAGGTTTAAAACTCATTTGAATATACCCGATTGTCGATTATTTTTCCATAGGCTCAATGCTACATGCCATATCAGGGGTATTAGAAATGAGCTTATTTCAGTGGAATGAAGGAATGTTCCATAAAAAATATGCATAAGGTTAAAAACTGAAGATGTTCTGGTGTTGAAAGGTAATAAAGAAATTATGCCTTTACCAAATTTATTTTTTGTCATTTAGCGCAACCCATCCTTCTGTTGAAAATACATCGGCAAACGAATACCGAAGCAAGAACGAGGAAAGGAGGAATTCTAAAATCATAATCCAAAATTTCGGCAATTCATATCAAAACTAAGGAGTATCTCTTTACTATTGGTAATTTCTTCTCTATCAGCTTTATACATATTTCGGTATTCAGTATTTCAAATAGTTTGATTTGGTCTGCACTGCGGAGACATAAGATGTCGAATAGCATGTACAGAACTGAATTAACAGTAACTTTGGTATTTTGTTATTTATTAAGCAAGAACAGAATTGACGCAATGTGGCTGTTGCTGTTTATATGTTTGTTGGTCTTTTTGTCGAGCAATAGAGGCAGCATTTGTAAGAATACTTTGCCAATGAATTTTATGTTTGATGACAATTTCGCGTCAATTGGAGAAAAACTTTTAGAGTAGAAGAGTGTGATCAGTTTTATGCGCCCCGAAAACCCGGTTCATTTTGAAAATTCTAAGACAAAAGGTAACAGTAAACAACTAATGGTCGAAAATCAAAATTATATGTCACCATCTACCTGGAAACTACACAAGAAAAAGACAAACGTAAACAACGAGAGGAACTTTGGATAGCCAGAATTTGTATCGATAGTGAAAAATGCTAGCGGTAGAGTTTAACCGATTTATGGGTACCCAAACCTTCCCTTTATATAACCCGTATCCCTATTGCTGGGGTCAAGGAAGTGGCAAAAGGATTAAATACTGATTTTTAGCAAATTGAGTATGTATAAACCCCAGCTGGTCACTGACAAACTTAACATAAAGTCCTTCGGACTTTATTCTGAATGTGAGTGAGCTGCCGGAGATTTTATAATATTGTAATTACTTAATTGACATTCGGGAATTGATTTAAACCTAAATGTGATATTTAAGTTGACTTTAAGGTATTTATTCTCTAGTAGGTTGTAGTGTTTTAGTACAATGTATATTTTTCGATCCGATTTGGTTGAAATACAATCATTTAAAGATGAAAAGATCTGCAAGATGATTTTGAAAGTCTTGACAAAAAATTTGCTATGGGGAAGTAATAAGAACAACACTTTGAAGGCGGGACAATCAAGCAGTGGGTGTTGATTGTCAACGATTCATTTCAAAATATGATATAAGTATCAAACGCATGGTCGTATAAAAAGACTGGATGATATGTTGAAAACAAATTTGAATATATGTAACTGCATGAGGTAAGAACAGTTTTTCTAAGCAGTTGTCAAGTTTTTTCCTCCTTTTCAATATTCTATTCAGGATTTTTTTATAGATTAGATACATTTGATTTCCTGTATACATTGCTATTCAAATTTTAGATAATCACAACCTACGTTTTTGTTCTTAAAAGCAAACTTTATCGACATCATCATCTTCTGGACCGCTATGGGATATCTGTTTCCAAGATGACAACAGATTTTTCCATGTAAAAGCTTAATTATTGTTATTTGACTTTTCTTTCCGATTTGACATGTTCAACACGGCGGATGTCTTATGAGAAACAGGAAATGCTTATTCTCTAATTCTTGTTCGAAGTAAATACTTCCCAGATAATGTTAGATGAAAATTATAAACAACATGTTTAGAAATTTATCTCACTAGCTGATTGGTCAATCTTGTAAATTCTCTTGTCAGTTTCTAAAAATAGTGCAAGCGGATATTGATGAAATTAACACCTGCATCATTGTCTAACGAAATGGTTTTTGCATTTTTTTTGCTAAGATATTTTAGTTTATTGAAAATATGACATTTTTATCAAAAATATTATATTCAACACCTCTTTTAATGAATGGCGCAATGATACACATAGCAACGATGATAGCAACAAAATGGCTTCAGACTTGAGACCACGGAGATCGCTTTACCTCAAATAAATTGAGAAGAATTAGAGAAACAATCCCTAACATTGTTTTCCGGTTTATTACGATAACTTCTCACATCTCGATAGTTAAATTTTCACATTTTTAAGTTCTCGGATAAACCTCGAACTTTAAAATGTTAAAAATTTAATTATCTCGATGAGAGAAATATACGTAATAAACTGAAAACCAGTACACCTGATCTCACCCATAGTTTTTATTGGGTCCGTGTTGTCCCTCTTTTATGTGTGTGTGTCTTCATTGTTCTTTTCTGTTCCCTACTCATGTGATGTTTCTGTTTCTCAGTTTTTCCGATGTTGCCATTTCCTTGGATTGTTCGTTTTGGATTGACGGTTCGGTTCTCACTTACTTTATTGTCATTGCCGAATTTGTTTATTTATTTTCAGCTTAAATCTATGTTAGACGAGTATAGGCATTGAAATAATGAGAAATCATTACTCAAGGTAGCACAACAGTCTTTTGAAGGAAAATATCATAGTAGGGTGCCCAAGGTCCAAAAAGACGCTTAGTTTTCGAGTTTGGGTTAACGGAATCACAAACGGCTAATTCTTGTTTTAAATGATAGAACAACTATTAAATTTTAAATTTTTAGCTGTCGTAGAAAGTTCCTGTGGTCACGATTTCTCTAATTTCTCTTTTTTTAAGGGTACACTTAAACAGTGCTTGGGATATGGTATCTTTAAAGTTATAGAAAATAGTAGTACTCTCTTATATTCTAATAAAAAGTTATTCACGATAAAGTCAAGGCCTGAAATATTTATTTGAATCATAGAATGCAAGTTATTTTGGATTGGTTTTTGTAATTTATCGGTATTTATTTCGGGGTAAATTTTAGTCTAAATTAACGACATTTTCATTGAATGCCAAATAACTATGCTTTATTTCTGAAAAAAATCCAACTTTAACGAAAGTATATATATAAATTGTACATATGCACAAAAAATCATGGGTATAATGTCCACCGTTAAAGAGAAATCAACAATTAAAAAGCCCAAATTTGCGTAAAACTTTCAAATTTTTGTCGATGTGAAGACCATGCCAATTGGTCATGTTCTTTCAAGTGTACAACGAAAGATAACTCTTATCATTTTGTCAAAATTACTTGACAAGCCCAAGTATAGTTAAATCGCGGGAATCTAGTGACAATTTTACGTTGCTTCTGTTTTGATTTTCCAAGCACATGTGTTTGTTTTCATGTTTAAAATCACTTTTCCATATCATTTCAGATAATATAAGAGGGTTTTGTTTCAGTAGGAACGGTTTTATTAAGATTTATATCAGTGTGTGTTTTGGGAGGAAAATTGAATAATTTATACCAATAACAAAAGTACGATTTATTTCGCTTAAACTAAGTTTATTGTTTAGCGGTTCGGTTTAAAATTGAATTTAAGCTTTCCTTTAAAGAATAATCCTATAAAAGTCAGAAAGAACCCCTTATTTCACGGAGGTGCAAATATTCAAAATGACGAACCTTTAAAACAAAATGCCAACTTTGCAACTTGTTGAATAAAGACAACAGAAAAATCATTATAAAAACTAAAACTAAACAACCGCACCAATAAAATTTACAATAATATTCGAATTTCGTTGCAGTTTTATCTGTGAAATGAAGCTCACTTTAAAATGCATCAAAATTTTCAAAATTTTAGGAGCTGACCTTTGACCTCATCTAAAATAAAATGTGACCGAATTCAGTCTCTACGACATCGTCATTTCGATGCGCAATGGTATCCTCTTTCCAAACATATATAATACAGGTGTGTGTTTTTCCGTTAACCCAAAATCGGAAAAATCGTCTCTTGGGCACCCTACTATCAGTTCCTGTCTTTGAATGCGCACAATTTTGTTACCAGTAAAGATACAATAACAAATGAGGTATCAAATGAAAGGAAAATGATTAAATTGTCTGTTGATTTTAATAGTTTTCCTTATAAGCATCAATGCCAACATTTCCATATTTGGCTAAATATTAGGTTGTTAGGGTTATATCTTTAAAATAAAAATAACTCTCAAAATTTACAGGTAGCTGAATTATGTTTTCTTTATCTTAAAGAACTTTTCAATTGCTGCAAACAGTGTCTCAGATTTTTGAAACAAGGCCTACTCAAAAATTTTGAATTTTGAAAAAATAAAAATTTCACGGAGTTGAAATTTAAATTTCATTTATTTTCAAACCATCTCCTGTATCAAAAACCCGAGGCACGGTCATGTTGCATTTTGATTGTTCTTTCAGATAAAGTAAACACAATTCAGCTACCTGTAAAGATGTAAACATAATTTTGATTTGAAAATTTAACATCAAAATCTCTTTTTAGCAAAATATGGAAATTTAAATGCTGATTCTTAAAAGGAATAATATGAAATATAAATGAGCATTACAAGTTAGCTCAATCTTTTTCCTTTTATTTGATACCTGATTTGTCATTGTAAGTTGAAGGCATTTAAAATTTCCTTCAAAAGACTGTTGTGCTGGTGATACCTTAAATTCCAACAATAGAATAAGCAATTTATTAAACAAGAAAAAAAGAAATACATGTGAGTGAAAAATAGTTTTATCCCAGAGTTAACTAGAAGTGTGGTTTTGATGCAAAAACGAATGTCTCCCCCGATACATATCTCCCTGGAGATGATTTGTATCTTTATATGTTGCCCCTGAATTTGAATATTACAATTTTTTTTGAAATCCAATGAAAGACGTAGGAGAATTAAAATATTCAAAATTCAAAATTCTATGACAAAAAGGAGCACAACTCGCACAAAAATTGGCGGATCAATCCGGTCAGACAATATGCACAAAAAGGCATGAAGGTCAACAATCCTGTGAGTTTTGTTGAAATCCTATGAAAAATGTGGGAGAATTAGCGTCCTCAGACTTACTTTATCAAAATTCTATGTCCAAAAGGGGTATAACTCCCACAAAAATTAGCAAATCATCCGACGAGACGATAAGCATAACAAGGCATGATGGTCATCAATCCTGAGAAGTTTGGTTAAAATCCGATGAATGATGTAGGAGAATTGGCGTCCACAAATTTAATTTTGCAAAATTCTAAGTAAAAAAAAACGGCATAACTCCCACAAAAATTAGTCAATCTATCTGGCGAGACTATATGCACAACTAGGCATGATGGTCAACAATCCTGTGAAGTTTCATTGAAATTCGATGAAAGATGTAGGAGAATTGGCGTCCACAAACTTTGTGACGGACAGACGGACAGACTGACGGACTGACGACAGACGGAAAAGACAAAAACAATGTCTCCCCATTGAGAGGGTGAGACATAATTACATGTAAGTTGTTCTGTGTACTTACAATTAGAAATGAATGCATTACATTCAAGACTACCAGGATTGCAAAATATGTCAAGACATTTGTATAGTACGGATTTTGTGTTTGTGTAAAAAAATGTAAAATTATTCTTAGAAATCATTTTATTGAAGTAACGTTTTTGAATTGCAGTTTTAAAGTTAATATTCTAGTTGCACTTTCAGCAGTATTTCAGCTATATCGTGGCGGTCAGTTTTAGTGGTGGAGGAAGCCGGGGTACCCGGATAGAACCACCGACTATCGCCTATTGTCGCAAGTCAAGTGCACCCTTTTTTATGATTTACAAAGCGGTAGAAGTAGCTAGAAATGGAACGAAAAACGAAACTCTGGAAGGACGAAACGAAACTTATGTTGAATTTACGTTTCATTTAAGATGAACCACTTTTAATCGAAATATTTGGGCTTAAAGTCATAACCGCGTGAAAAAAGCAAGTATAAATTTATACTCCATAGAATTTCTGTTTTGAGTATTTTCTCATTTTTTAAAAATAATTCTACTTCTTTTCACTATTTACACTCGTAAAAACGACTGAATTTTACACCCATCATAGAAATATAATAGAGACTCTTGTGTGGACTTCGTTAAAAGATTCCCTGTGTGAGAGATGTATGCTCTCTATACAATTCAGCTATGGAGTACTTGATCTTGAGAGAATTTCTCATAGGGATACACTATCATACTTTGGAAGAAAACTTTGGCAGTTAATTTTATGTTTGTTCACGATCCCGCATCCATGACAAACGTGTAGCATTGCTTATCGACATCATTATTTATTAATGATATGGAGGAATTTTTAGATTCTCATGATGCCAATTCATTGGAAATGATTTTTGATGCTATTTCAGTAAAGTTGGAAATTTTTCTGAAAATATTTCTATTGCTGTATGCCGACGACACTGTACTTATGTCAGAAAGTGTTGAAGGTATGCAGGAAATGTTAAATATTTTTCATGAATACTGTGTAACTTGGAAATTACAAGTTAACGTATCAAAAACTAAAGTTGTCATCTTCTCCAAGAGAAGAGTGAATCAAGACGTTGTATTTCCAGTAATAAGACGTTAGACATATGTGAATCCTATAACTATTTGGGAATTCTTTTTCATTTTAATAATAGTTTTGTTAATGCAAAGAAACGTATAGTGGAACAAGCACAAAAAGCTCTCTACTCTGTATATTATAAAGTGAGAAATCTTAATTTACCCGGGGTGCATTCAATTGTCCTGTGAATTGTGTGATGGACGTGCAGTACAGCAAACGAGTGATTCGGAACACCTGTACTGCACAGTTCCGTCTGTACCGACTGGAAAGGTGGTGTGAGTGGAACAGTCACGTTACCAAGATGGAAGCCAAATGTTTTGATTTGAACATTTTGCAAGTTTTTGACAAATAAAAATTACTTTCTTGATTGTTATAAGCATGAAATTGATTGATAACATATATTTATTGATGTCAACAACTCTCTGAATGCGAGCGAAGGGTTTCAGTGCTATTAGAATAAAGAAATGTAAAACGGTGTATTGCACAGTTAGAACAGGAATAAAGTGTCGTGGAACAGGTCCTTAAAAGAAAGACAACAGTTTAGCATTTTCTGATCCTTTTCACATCACAATTTGCACAAGTTAAGCTTTTCTAAAAAGCTACCGGCTCTTAGCTTTTTTACTCAATAAAGATTTATGATATGTGAAGTGTGTGCAATAGCCTCCAGTGTTCGATTTTGGTCAACAACCCATACAAAATGATATCAAGATAGAAACGAGCTGTACGGTGTTCCAATAGACTATATTCTAGGTTCATGGTCTAGGCACGAACCTCTTGATTTGACTAATCTCCAGTAATTTCTATAGGGAGTGTACATGGATTTTTACCCATGCAGATATGGGGTGTTCCTTGATTGGAGGAATATCTGGTACACTCTACATACATTGTAAACAGATGATTTCCCGAGAATTCGTAATGTTGCCAATCTCTTTAATTATATGTCTCTGTGATAACAGAACTAATCACTCGGCGTAAATTTTCAACTGAATAAACGTCTCTTTTTCTCAAAGTCATTTAATTTTACCACATGAAATAAAAGGGGCAACAGGAACACATAGAGTCGCTGAAAATTATAACTACACGCATCAATCTGCCAGGGAACTACACAGGAAAAACACAAATGCGTTACAACGATAGGAACTCGGGACAGTTATTCACGTTATACCATTGGGTTCGGAACGACCTATTATGATGATTGTAAAAACGACCCAGCAATGTTTTATTACGGGATCGTTAAACATACTTTATATTGTTCTAACTTTAGACCAATCAAGGAAAAGAAAACCATTTTTTTCATTTGCGATTGTAATTTTTAGCCCATACAAGTTCAGAAAGTATTCCCCCAGGCTAACTTCCGGCGACTGGTTATTTAAAGTTTGAAGACAGTATATCGCTTCGTTCATAAGTTATCAGTCGGAAACCCTACTATTCTCAAAATTTCAATATTTCAAGGACCATTAACTCCAGAACCCCTAGTCCTATGAACCAGAAAATCGAACTTGGTCTGAGTTTTATGGTAAACAATTTACATGCCAAGTTTGAAGACCCTATGTTGTTTCGTTCACAAGTTAACAGTGGGAAACATTCGGGGGACGGACGGAAGTACGGACAGACACGACTGAGGGTATCACATAATACCTCGCCACTACATGTGGCGGGATATCGAAAAATTTTCAGAAGGAAAGTGAGGCTAAAAACAAAATTATCGAACAGAATTGCCAAGGTATTGTAAAGGTATAGCCAGAGAGCAATATTACTGCCATGCATATATAAATAGAAAGTAAATTGTATTTTATAGCATAACATTGTATCACTTATTTTGATATAAGAGTACTATAAAACCCTCTAAAAACAAAATAGCCCCCTTGTCGTTAGCATGGTGGATGTATTTTTCTCACCCTAGATGTAGTGCTTTCTATGTAACCAATGCCTGGATGAAATTTTTCCTTCTCGCCTATGGGATAGAGAAATCTCGTAATTTGGGGTGGGTGAGATCAGCTTATCTCACCCCTTTGAGGGGGCTTACTCACATCAATCGCAAGTACGTGCAAAAAATTCAAGATTTCTGCCATCGCTTCGAATTTTCAAACGATTTATCCAGTTTTATTTGATTTCTAATTTAATAACTCTTTCTGTTTAAATAAAGAATGTACCTTTTAAGCTGAAATGTATCATGAACTGCGAGAAATGCAGTTTTTATTTAAACGGAGATTTAAAATAGGTCGCCAATTGTTGACAACGAAGTTACCATCCAGCTTTGGAAAACGTAAAGTAATTGTGACGTCATCTTTTTCGCGGGAACGTTTGTGATATATCTATGTGAAAGTCAAAGCTGAGCATAGTTTTTCGGGTTATTTCAGGACGTTAAAGCGAGAAAAAGTATCAAACCCTCGTGAAAATGCGAGATAGGCTGATCTCAAACCCTCAGGCTAAGATATCTTTTGTCCATCCCTCGGCAAGCCTCGGGATGGACATGATATCTTAGCCTTCGGGTTTGAGATCAGCCTGTCTCGCCTTTTCCCTTGGGGTAGATACTATATTTCCAAATTGATAAACCTGGTAATTATCTTTAATAAAGTAAATGAATGTATCATGACACATTATTCCTGATAATGATCGATGGTGAGTAAAGCATAACAATATCCTATATGTGCTTTGTGTGATAAACTTTCCTGAGAATATTTTGTTTTTGTCCTAGGGAGACAGTGGTGGCCTAATGCCATGTTTCAGATCATACGGTACACCCTTCATTGCCGGTGCAACTTCCTGGGGAGTAAGTGGCTGTCCTGAAACGTACCCAAGTGTATACACCCGAGTTTCATCTTTCGGGTCATGGATAAATAACAATACCACATAAAAACATTCAATACCAGGTCTTACAATAAAAAAATATTATAAAAAGATATT
This sequence comes from Modiolus philippinarum, assembly GCA_002080025.1. Lineage (NCBI taxonomy): Eukaryota > Metazoa > Mollusca > Bivalvia > Mytilida > Modiolidae > Modiolus > Modiolus philippinarum. Next base: position 30,219 of record MJUU01055587.1, on the reverse strand, counting down.
TAGTTAATTTGTAAACACTTTTTCCGAAAACGGATATTCTTGAACAGTTACAACATATGTAAATAACAAAATACCGAAGT